>JAITYT010001306.1:51685-61774 GCA_025433975.1 Liostenogaster flavolineata
ATTTTTTTTCCAAACGCTAATTGTGGGACGTAACAATGTCTTGTAAAATTATGCTAGAGAATGGTACTTAATCAAGTGTTTTTACCGGGGTTCCATTCCCCATATGTGAGCCCACAGCGAAGAAGAGAAAATAATAGTACGAGTCCTCAACACCAGTGGAACACTCGCTCCCTTTTCATCAGCCAACACTAGTAGAAGTAGTATTGTTATCTTCCGATAGATGGCAGGTGCAGTACCATTACCGACGAATGTAGTATCGTTATCCTCCAATAGATGGCAGGTGCAGTACGATTACTGACGAATGTTGTATTGGCATATTCCGATAGATGGCAGGTACAGTACCATTACCGACGAATGTAGTATCGCTATCCTCCGATAGATGGCAGGATCAGTACCATTTTAGGCGAATGTAGTATTGTTATCTGCCGATAGATGGCATGTGCAGTACCATTTCAGACGATTGTAATATTGGCATCTTCCGATAGATGGCAGGTACAGTACCATTTATCCCATATAAATTTTAAATAAACTTGCAGTGCAGGAACCGCATGTTTTGTGAAACGATTCCTGGTTGCTTTCTGTCACTTTGTAATGTCACTCCGTATAGAAGAAACTAAGAAGGATTCCACAGGAATCATCTTTTCAAACATTCTTGTTTTACAAATTTGACATTATAGTGAAGAAAAAGAAGGCAATCCAGTATACGGAGCGTGTCTAATCCTATCTATCGCACAATATTAGTTCCAAGTTTTAATCGACTTCTATAACAGGTCTTTTTTATAAATTTGGCTCTCAAAAAAATATTGTATTACTGACATTTGACTTTTTTGTTTAATGAGTTCGTCGACTGGTGTAGTATTGTGAATAAATTCGTATTGTTTTGTACTGAATTTATTGTACTTCGTATTGTACTTACTGATTGAGAGTCGACCAAAAAATGATCAATTTTGTGAAATTAAGTTTACATTTTTAGTTTATATATTACATAAGTAATTACTTAAATATACAAGGATGCTTGGCAGTGACGTTTCTGGTACAACTACAGCATGATTTGTATGAATAGTTTTCTGTAGAAACATAATCTTAACCTACACTGTGTTATTTAGACATGTAGTAGTAGTCTGTGTATTTTAGAAACATACTCAAGTTAAACAATCTAACTAATAAAATGAAAAGATTAGAAAATATGCTTCTATTTAAACTATTTGTAAGTATAGCTCGTCTATGACTGAACTATAAGAAAACAAAGACGTATTTGCACAAGGATATATTGGCGATTCATGTACCTTTAATAGTATAGACAAATATCTAATAATAATATCAATAATCATATACGTTGTCATTGATCTTAACCTTAAAGAGAATTATTTCTATATTTTCAAATGTAATATTTGATTTAAAGAAAGGTGTAGAATAAGTAAATGTTAACAATTGTCTTTAGTCGTGCATATCGTAAGGTACAGATATTTTGTAATGATGATTTGCACGAACATTTCTATATATGCACATAGGTAAATGTGTAATTAATTTATAAGAAAACTTTAAAGTAATTTAACCCTTTGTACTCCATAGGTACCGCTATTGCACCACTGGGTGAAATTCTGTTCAAAGTTCTCGCGTAATAAAATATAATATAAAATATAGTAGTATATATTATCTTTAGCTTCTATTTTTATTATTCTATACCTTTACTTTTGTCTATCGACTAGCTTTAAATAAAAAATGTCTGAAAATTACTGCACTTATAAAAAAATATCTGAGTGCAAAGAATTAAACATCTTTTTTAAATCATACACAATAATATTTGTCTTTTTAAATTCGTTTTAAAAATACAATTTAATGAATTGCAAAACTTTTAATGTTTTACTACACTGAATATTACATAATTTTGTATTGATTCCTTAAAATTTTAAATCTTTTTCTTACATTGAACATAATTATATATATTAATCTATATTAACTGAGAAAATAATATCTACAGTAAGTCATGAACAGTATTTTATAAGGTTAGAAAACTTAAAATTATGCGTGAATTATGCTTGTGTATTTTAAATTATATTCTTTTCAGGTATTTATCGCTAAATCATATTGAGGTGTTCCAGCAAGCCGGCTTCGCATATACTTCGCATGAACTTCGGCATCCAAGTAACTTCCTCGAACAACAGGGTTTTCTTTCATGGCCGTCTTCCATTCCAACTTTATAAAATATGAAAATTCTCCATTAAAATATCACAATCACATCTTTGTTATTATAAAGAATTTGTACGTATCAAATAATTTACCAATCTCAGGAAGCGTTCATGAGGTATAACAAATTGATCACCACGTAAAATTCGGATTATGTCTGCTCTTTCGCACCATGGCCAAATCATCAAATCCAACATACCAGGAGAACTACCACCGAAAAAGGGTGTTCCTCTTTTTGCAAGTTCTCTATCAAAGACTTCTAGACCAACTAGTGCCTCATCGAATAAGTTACGATCGACGGTTGGTTCTAAATATAACTGAAATAATATAGCAAAAAGTAATTTTTATTTCTATATAAAATTAAAGTCTACTCATTTATGATACATTAAATTTTGTAGGTGTCATATCATTATATGTTAAAGTGTGTAAGTATTAAGTAGAGGAAGAAAAATATATAACTACGATATTTATGAACTTTTTTAACATTAAATAAAGAAGTGTAACAATATTAATATTAATATATTTGTGTTTATTATGCAAATCTCATATCTTTATTTCACTATTACTCATTCAAATTGCAACAAGAAAACAGACAAGGTTTGATTAATTTTAATCGTATACGATGCTTTAAATAGGAGTTACATATTACTTGCATAATAAACAAAAATATACCCATATATCCTTCATGCAACAAAAAATTAATTATAATAATCAAAACCTTGTACATGGTCGTTATAACAGAATTAAATCTTTCGATAAGTAATTTATCTTTCGCTCTTTCCAATGCGTTACTCGAATACAACTTATTTTGTGGATAGGTGTCATCTAAGTACTCTGCTATAATAAGACTTTCGTATAATGTTATACCATCTTCGAGTTCTATACAAGGAACTTTGCCTAATGGACTCTTTTCTAATAACCACTCTGGTTTCTGTTTTAGATTCACATAAACTACATCATACCTGAAAATCATTTGCATGCAATGACATATGTTAGGCTTACATAAACAGATTTATATGTTAAATGTTATTTCGGAAATTGCAGTTTTTTTTATAGACACGTCTTAAACTTACGGAATTTGCTTCGCATCTAATACCAAATGTACTCTTTGTGCATACGGACAAAAACGCATGCTATATAAGCGTATTTTTCCAGGTACAATGGACGGGGCTACAGATCCTAATAAAACAACATTATTAGGACGATACTGAACTCAGCAAAGGATTTACTGTATTGACAAATCTAACTTACCTGTACTTAAATGCTTGGTACTCATTTTGACAAAAGAAGTATTGATTTAATATACATTGAAAGGAATGACGATTTTTTACTCCGAGTGACGTTTTGTCATTTACCGACCGAATATAGATATCGAGACAGAGACAAAGTTCTTTTCAACTCAGGTTATGAGTTTACTATGTAACGTGCTGTCTTACTGTCATATTAAGGCGCATATTTCATGTGTGTCAGTACCCATCGTAGTGTCACTCGTACGAGGGCGCTTTAGGTCGAATTCCGAATTAACGTTTGAATTTAGGTTGGATTTAGAATTAGCTTTATTCCCCGTTTTCATTTGTATTCCCCGCATAACGAACGATATCTTCGATTTTTCCAGGCAAAACGCATCGTACACTTTAGTAAGCCTTCTCGATCGAGCTTCATCGTAAAGATATACATTTCTTTGACTCAATTCTTTTAAACCACTGTTGACGTGTGCTTGCACTTAGTTTATTACCGTAAACGTCGTAAATGTTTTTTTTAGCAATTGTAGTAGAACGTTTATATCACATTGAACACGGTAAAAAATGTTTCGATGGAAATTCTTTCACCACTTTGAAAGTAAGAATTCAAAAGTAAAATAAAAACACTAATTAGATACTCAAAGTAGCAAGGAACGATTATAATACATACAAAGCAGTTCTATTTCAATTAACGAACAAGTCGCATCAAGCTCACGAATCGCACTGATGGGAAAAATGAAAGAAATTTCCGGCATTCTTAATATTTCATTGGTCTAGTAAGAAATTTCAACATAAAATTATAAAATCTTATTTTCATTTGCTTTCTATTTCTCGCATTATAAATTTTTATATTTTTGGGTTATCGAAGCAAACATTTATTTGAATCAAATTAAAAGTAATATACGATGGCGTACAATCTGCCTATTATCTGATACTTCTTTTTGTACTGTCAATTCTCTTATAACACGGTATTCTGATAATACGATGCAAAAAATGTGGCAGTTCCTTCTACAATACAGGATTTACACAAATACTGATCTTTTTGTCACACAGTTACGATTAAAGACATATCTAGCTTTTCTTTAAGTTTAAGTCCAAGACGAAGAACGAAATTCTAAATCTCACTGGTTTTCTCAATTTCCGAAATGTTGGCCATAGTGTCTTTTTGTTATTCTAGAAATTATGATATATTTTTACATACATTTTGAATTTCTGTTAATTTTATTTTTGATGTGGTTGAAATTTGTCTGGTTTAATTTTAATACTGAATTTTATTTTTTCTTTTAATTATATTTTTGGTTTATTTTAACGTTGATGCATGACGTCTTCGGTCTTAATATTATTAAAAACTTTGCGATAAACGTGTGTTTTTTTGGAGGATGGAGATATATGCCGTAGAACGATTTTCTCGTTATAACAAAAAACGAACCTAACCTCGACATAACGTGGAACGCAATTTCTTGATTTTTACATCTGCGTTTCGCTCAATATGGTATCGATATTACGTGCTAACCAGTTTAGCTTTAGCTTCAAGTTTCCCTTAACACGATTTCGATATAACACAGAACGAATTAATCGTGTTATAATAGGTTTGAGTGTATCAGAAGATTATATAAATTTAATTTTAGTTAAATATCAGTTGCATTGTTACAAATATTAGAGTATTAGATTAATTGAAAAATCATTAATTTAGATTAAAAGTTATACAAAGTTTATTTTCCTAATGGATCATTGTCTATTATGTGACGTAATATTTAAAAAAAAATAAAGATGAAATTTAAAAACTAATGAATATTCGACATTTATGATAATCTTTTTCTTTCTAAAACAGTTTAACGTCTAAGTCAGGAAAATGGAATAATTAAGAAAGAAGCGACACATCGTTTATTACTCTAAATCGTTTTTTTTGTAAACAATATTCAGCAGTAGACATTTTTATAGAATTTCCTGAAAAGAATAAAGAATTTTCGTAATATCGATGTAGTACTCTATGGCTATATGTTGATCCGTTTTCAACGAATAGAATTCGACAGGCAATCAAATTGATCAGTATCTTAAAATTTCGCGTCGTCAAGTGCGACGCACGTACGCATAAAACGAATTTTAATCAATTCAAGGTAACAGAATGCTGACTTACCACGACGATCTTTTGCCGTAGACGCGAAAAACGCATACTGGCATGAGTAGGCGTACCCAAGATAACAGAATCGTGTTTATTCGATCATTTGATAACGCACCGATAATAAGCATTTATCCCACCACGTGTACATACGTGTACATAAATACATATGTATATGTTTAGTTTTGTACCTATAGATAGATATACATGGTTTCGAGGTTGATCGTAATAACTGACGTTGTACACGGAAGAGTTGAACATTGCTGCAGGTGGTGAATAGGTGGGAACGACAAGAACCGAGAGAGGTTGATCGAGGAGATTGGATGTCGGTGCTGGGTCGCGGAAGTTTGGCGGCGAAGGAAGGGAGGAGGACGCGAAGAGGGCAGAAAGGAGAGAAGCAAGGGCAGTGGATGGTCGGAGGCGCAGGTGGATATGGAGGTGGCGGAGGAGGTGGTGGAGGCGGAGGCGAAGGTGGAGGTGGAGGCGGAGGTGGAGGTGGAGGTGGCAGCGAGGCGAACGAAAAGGCGATGGTAGAGGATTCGTTGGAGGTGAAGGGAGGACAAGGAAGAACGGCGCGGGCGCTGATTGGTAGCAGAATCGATTAGCCGAGCCGAGCTAAACCTCCGGTACCGCGGCAGGTTCGGCGACGCCACGAATTTCCCGAATGGGGGTTTCCCGTTGGGGCGTTACCGAACCCAGGGAATACCCGGTTTTCTCCATGGCAACCCAACCAATTCGCCAACCGCCGACAACCAAGCCTGACCTACCGTGCGTTCCTCGACTTATTTTTTTCCTCTCTTTCTCCCCTATCTCTTCCTTTTCTTTTTCCATCCTCGTGTCCATCCACCTTCTTTGCTCTCTCGCAACCCTTCGACCTCCCCACGCAGCATCGTAACTTTAGCCCTTTACCCCTCCTTGCCCAGACGTTTCTTCTCGCCCTTCTTCTTCTTCTTTTTCTTCTTCTTCTTCTTCCTCCTTCTCCTCCTCCTCCTCCTCCTCCCTTTACCGCGTCGTCTCGTGTCCTATTCTCCACGTTTGCCATATTGCTTTTTATTTTCTTTCCTTATTTCCTTTCTTTCTTGTAGGTTTTCTTCGCACCAGCCGGAGACGGAATCCACGCGTCGTCGCGAGCTCAAAATGGCCTGACGGAGAGGCCAAACGCATACAAGCGTGTATGTGTGTGTGTGTGCACGCGCGCGCGCGCTAGAGACACGAAAGTCACATTGATTTTGCCGACGACTGATACAACCCCGTCGGCACGTTTAATTAGAACATGGCGACTTTAATACAAGCGCACGACAACAAGAACAACAACAGCGCCCCCCTCTCTCTCTCTCTTTCTCTCTCTCTCGCTCTCATTCTGTTTTTGTCTCGCACTTCGTCAATTTTTTTTTTAAATTCTCCGCTCTCTCTCTCTCTCTCACGCTCATTTTCTCTTTCTTCTTCTATCTCATGCACACACACTCTCTCACACACGTGCATACGCGTATTCTCGCACGCTGTGCTCTCTCTTTCGCGCCTGCCAACTCGGTCCGCCCATTTCTTTCTCCTCGTTCTCTTATCCGATCGGTGCTGAAGTCAGCCCCGTTTCTAGCTCCGTTGATACTCCGCGTTCTTCGCTGCTCGAGGGGGTCGCTTATCTACCTAACCTAACGTATTCTACGCTAGTGCCAGACACCCCTCGCTGCCCTCTCATCCATCATTGTCATCGTCGTTATCATCGTCATCGTCGTCGTTATTATTATTATCATCCTCGACCGTTTTCAAAATCAAAATCACGCCCACTTGGCCGTATCCGCGCAGGCACGCATCCTCAACTGTGATAGTCTCTTGTTCGTTCGCTTCTCTTTCTTACGTCCACTCCATATCGTTTCACGGGCGCGCACACACTTCTCGCAAACTCACCGCGACTCATTCGCATACGCTTGCACTCTCGTACTAAGGACTAAGTTTTCTACACGCCTACGGCTACACATGAAAACACCCTATCTACACGAGTGTCCTTCAACGTTCCGTGGAATTGGAGTACCGATACCGTCCCTTTGGCCGACCTGCTTGCCGTCTTGCTCGGTCCGAGGGTCGATCCATCGCCGACCGATTCCACGGATCGTTGAGGGGGTTGCGCTAATCGTCAAAGTAATTCTAGGAATGCTTAGGTATTACGAATGTTATGGTACAGTATTACGACTTCAGGGGTTACGCTTCTTCGCCGAGGACGCGACGGACTCGCGGTAGATAGGAGTAACCGCCGACGACGCACGGAAGGATCTTCCTAGGTGATCCCCACGATCGGCCACACGATTCCGGATGACTCTACTGCAAGAACGACGAGAAGTTTTTTCGCTCTACGGGATTATACCGATCTTCGAGTGCAGCGTCTTCCTTTTCTTCGAGTCGAATCTTTGATCAGAGGAGAGGAGAGGATAGGACGAAGAAAAAGAGCGACAACGTCACCGTAGGCGGATAAACTCGACGCGGTCTCGCCACGAAATCGATGTTATTGTTCATTAATTTCTCGTATAAATACTATGTATATTTATATATATATATATAAATACTATACACTCGCGGGGAACGTGATTTTTCGTGCGGCCTATACGCCCACGATCGAGAAGCGTATCCTGTTTATGGCCCGTCGTTATAATAAATGACGTGTGATGAGGCATCCTGTCTATCTATACCACTGTTATATAACAAATAAGTTAAAAGAGTTTATAATACACGCATTATTTGTTGGCTCGAAAATCGGGTACGGTTACGGACACGAGGGTATCACGGAAAACGCAATGGGATCGCGCGGCTCGTCGCCTGCCACGCGCCGTTAATCGCTCGCAATTGCCCTTTTTAATGTACGCTAACGAATTAATTGGACGTGCGATACGTACGTAAGGTGCGTATTAGCGATATCGGGAAAGAAGATCCTTCGAAGTTGGCTACGTGCAGACGCGGTTTCGATCGCTGCGTATCCGTGCCCGATTCCGTTGCTTCAGCCACGAATTGCCGAATCGCCGTCGAGTTTCTCGACGCCTTGAACGCGGATTGACGTTCCAACAGGATAATTTCGATCGCCCATAGACCAACGATTTCGTTTCATCGTCTTGAAATTGACGCGAGGACGCTTCCGCTTTGAGTTTCGCGATCCTCTCGAAACCGAAGAAACGGACGCGATGGAACACGAACGCGTCTCTTTCGCATTTTTGGATGACTAGAACCGTAAAGATGAGCGAAACGAACGTCCGGGTGAAACGACTCGCGGAAATCGTCCTGCTGCGAACGCGAACTCCGTATTCCTCCGTAATCCAATATACCTGTATGTACAATGATCTTACAATAAGTCGAGCGCGCCGTCGGTCGCGACGAGCGAGATTTCACAAAATGGTCGTTACGCGTTGTCGACGGTTCTTCAACGCGAGGCGTAACGCTTGGTCACTGCTTACTTCTAGTCATTCGAACACGTTGGAGTCGTCTCCAACGCGAGGCCGCGGCGTTGCGCGACGATCTACCGTCCAGTTCTTTCAGGCACCTGACTCTGTCACCTTGCGAGATCTTCAACGCGTATCGCGAAGAAACACTTTTAAAAGAGATCGTCGAAAGCAACGTCGAAAGTTTTATCGTCTTTCGCGCTTCTGCGAACTCCGGCGCTATATTTCGTTCGCAACGACGATTTATCAGTCGATCGCCGTTGGGTATGGTCCGGTCTATTTCGTTCGGAAGGTACCCTAAGTTTTTGTCCAGCGCTCTTACGTTCTCGTCTTCGGATTCTCGCTACATGTTCTATTTCGCCGACTGTCTTTATGCTTAAAGTGGCGTAGTCGCCACTTTAGCTCTCTACGATAGAATTAGTTGGATATTCAGATGGGGACGATAGTTGGTTAATTTAATCTCTAGTTGTCATTCGAGTGCCGTACGTTGGATGTATATTATGCGTAAAAAAAGATGTAACGATGTCTCAAACATACGCGAAATCGATGCTATGATACTTCACCAAAGAGAATCCTAGAAAATTCAATCGAACAGATGTTCCATCATTCGAATAAAATATCTTTCGATTGTACGTAACTTCTGTCTCGAACTTCAAGATCGTATCTTCTCTCTACTTCGCTAACAATCTCATGTTTTTACGTTCCTTCAGGTATCGTCCTGCCACGATGCGTCTCGAACTATCAAACGGTACGACGGCGACACGCGGAATCTCCCGGAGGACAGCGTAGAATTTCGATCCGTTGGAATCTGATCTCCAGGAAAAAAGAACGAACGACCTTGGAATGAACCATCTCGAGCCGCTTGACAAAGCCTAGAGGGAACCATGACGATTCTATGGACGTGCTGGTCTATTCGCAAGCGGACAGAATCGCGTGCCTGTGGTTAAGCTGCAACTGGATAGGGTTGCGCATAACGAAATACGCGCTATTGCACGTCGAAATGGTTAACGCGACGACGACGGCTTGGTCATATTTCGGCGCTCTCTCCTCTCTTCCTTTCTCGCTTTCATTCTCTCTCTCTCTCTCTCTCTCTCTCTCTCTCTCTCTCTCTCTCTCTCTC
>JAITYT010001306.1:68202-85182 GCA_025433975.1 Liostenogaster flavolineata
TCTCAGCTCGAACCCGGATTTCGTCGAGCTAAATGGGAAGGGGTTAATTAGCGGTAGAGCGGTGAAAACTTTCGTTAAAACGACAACGTGTTTAAGAAGAACGGCACGGAGTAACGAAGGGAAAAGATGGAAAGTTTATCGAGCCAAAAACGAAGAGGATTCGGAATGATGCGATTACAGGCAGACAACCTTCCAACGGTCGATCGATTTTCTGGAGAGTTTGTACATACGTGTGTGAATGGTTTGCAAGACGAGAGAGGAAGAGAGAAAAAGAGAGCATCAGAACGTACCTACCTACATCCGACGCATTTATTCGAATCGATCGATCAGCTGGAAGGGATAATTTTTGGGCGTGGCCTTAGAAAATCAAACCTTCTCGAAGGGTGGCTCGCGTGATTAGCGACGGACGTAATAATCGCAAAGGTCATTCCATGCAATTACCAACGTAAACTGGCCAAGGAATCAGGTCATGCACGAGCAACTTCGTTCGCGTGCTTTTCATCGTCTACACCGTTTACGTCGTGCGATGATCCGAGAAGTCGTTCGAAGGTCTCAACCTTCGTCTTCCTCCTTCCGATCCCATTCCCATGATTTATCAAAAAAGAAGATTTTCGAATTCTCCAAGTCCTGCGACGACTTCTTCGCATCTCGACTTATGTCGTATTGAAGATCAAAGAAGCAGAGGAGAACGAATCGCGAGTCGTATAGCTGCCTCGTCCTTTTTCCCTTTGGAAGTGTCGATCGAAGCTAATAAAACAGGGATGGAGATTCTCTGATGGATCTGATGGATTGGATCGTTTGGATCACGAGGCAGCCTCGCCTGTTTCTCTTAGCAGTCGATCGATACTCTGCTACGAAAGATCGTTACTTCGAGTCGTTCTAAGCTAACCAACCATTTTGTATGTATTTCAGAGAGTTTTGGTCGACCTAATTTACACGTTACGCGAATTCGAAGAATCTCGATACGATTAACAGCCTACGACAGCATTGAACTGAAAGAAGGATGGCTCCGTTCGATTATGTTGGCCCTTACGGTCCATAGTGTTCTCGCGAGAAAGGAAGCTTACCTTTACCGTAAGTCAAAGTGAATTGGTGCTTTAACTTCTCAAAAATATCTACCTACTACATACCAGGCTGCCTGAGGTGGTTGTGCGTGTCCAGTGCTGACTTGGATAGGCCGCCTCCGTACCCTGAAAGACAAGGATTCAAGGATGACAGTTCATCGTAACGATAAGAAACCTTAAATCCATAATTTTATCAGTAACATCGGCAGGCCGTCGACGTTAACTGGACTTTTCGTTTTGCCTCCTTTAAATTATTATTCGTGTTCATCGCCATTGTTATTTGCACGTTTTTACGATATCACGAACGACGCATATTTAGTTAGCGCACGAATCGTACATACGTACGTGCGGTCCTGAAACATTCGATACCAAGGACCAATAGACAACGATTGTTCTTTGTCAACCGATTACTCGGAAAGTCTTCCACTCGTGAACGAATTTTGTTTTTCTAATGTTTCTTTCTAACATTTTTTCTAATATTTTTTTCTTCAGTTTCGTTCAGCTGATCGCGTATAGGCGTGTTCGAAAGGACTTCCTTTGAGAATCGCGAGGACGACAGAGGGACGAGTATTAGGCTGGTGCGTATGAAATGTCGGATTTTCTTTGCACGTGAACGTTTGTCTTTCTATTTTCGTTACGCTTTTGTTTTTGGTATAACCTCGTTTATAGACGAACTGTCCATTATCAGAGTCACACTTCAACAAAGAAGATTTTCTCAAAAGAGTTCCATTTTGTTATTTGTTTTGAATTTCGTAAAGATATGTATTAATTCTATTAGGTCTACCGGAAAAAAACCAATACGTTTTCGATAGATTAATCAATATTTACCGAATAATATAATTTTTATGGTTGCCGACCATCTCTTCTCGTATACATCCATCACATACGTAGAAGTGCAATGGTCGAAGGAGTCGATGTTGAAGTTTGTGATGATATTATGCGACGGAACTTTCCGGTAGACTTAATATATGCATTAAAATCTCCTTGAATGTATCGAAGCGAATGGAGCACAATTTGATTAAATAAAATTAAATCAAATCAAATAAATTTAAATAAGATTAAATAAACGACTTTTAAAAAATGATATGCACTTTTATACGTTCGCTTAAAAATCCGACATTTCATACGCACCAACCTAAAAGAACGGAGCCAAGAGCAAGTTCCACAGCCTATCGCAGAGGCAGAGGGAGGGGGTGACGGGTACAAGAAGAAAGTCATCGGTCCGCCAAGGATGAAAAAGTACAAGTTCGGTCAAGCGTTAGAATCCGTTAGAGAGGATTTCCGTGTAGGCAAACACGGGGTTCCTGAGTGCTCCATATACGTTTCCTCCCTTACTTTTTCTTCTTCTCCATCGCCATTTCGTTGTCGGCTCTTGCGCCTTATCGTCCCTGCGCGAGTCTACGTATACGAGCGACGCGAGACAGTACGACGATCACGTAGCCGCGTGTGTGCAATCCGTTTAAGGGTGCACAATGCCCCTTAATTTCGCCTCGTTATTTTTTCTCGATACGAGATTACGCCTACGCAGAAGGTCAGTTTGATCGTTCCTTGCCCATTAAGATCACAAAATCGTACGAACGACGTTTCCGTTTTCAAGGATTCTCGAAAAGACGAGGACCCAGACGAGATAATTTCAAGTTCGCCTGATTGTACGAAATCGCAAGAATCAAGGTACGAGATAAAGCAACGTCTCGCGAATCTTGTCCGTGATTTGTCCGACTTAAAGATCGAAACGATCGTTAAGGACTTTTAAAATTTTTTTAGGGAAAATTTGAAAGACCAAAAGGTCGTACCACTACTGATCGTATGTACCTTCGATTTTATACACGCATATCTGATCTTTCTTTTGTTCATTTCATTTCTCCTTTTTTGTTCTTAGTTCAACATACAAACGGGATTCCACGTATGACGATGGACAGAACTGCAACCTTTAAGTAGCAGTTGGTATCCACCGTGTTAAGCAATTTGATTTCGATTCTGATTGGGACGCGAGGCAACCTTGGACGAGGGTCGAGGCGAGACAATGTTCGGGTCCTGATCTTCCTACTAGGGTCCGCCGCAATCAGTGTAGCTGCGGGGCTTGCGACCCAACGGCCATCCGATCGAGCCCAAGGCAAACTTCAGACGTTAACGCCGACCTTCGGCTTTCCACGGTTTAGATTTATCCGTCGCGAAGGCGAGATCGGCAGAAGTGGTAAGAAACTACAATGATTTTCGTTTTCTCTGGTCGACTTAGATGCTCGAAAATGAGACATCGTTGAATGGTCGAAAATCTAATGATTAAAGTAGCGCTAGCTCTTATAAACTCGATTATCTTGAACAATGCGTTCGACGTTACTCTAAAGAGTCGAGCCACTTTAAGAAAGAGTAAATTTCTGTATGCAAATGTCGAGACTGCGTTCGATTGAATTTCGTGTGGCAGAACAAAGATCTTTTCTATCAAAGATCGATGTTATTAGAAAAAATTTAACTCGTGTTTCTGGAGATACGTCGACTCGACTAAACTCGGTAGATTCGTTTGCTACTCAAGATGATAAGTATATACATACAAATATACATATATCGTGTGTTGAAAACGAACTGACAGTCCGTCTATCGTGGTTGATGCACTTGTCACGTAACTTGTCGAAGTGATCGATAATCCAAAGTCTCGTTTGACTGTGTTCAACCATTTTCATTGCGATATTGTCATACGATAAACTCGAGCTACGTATAGAGCGACGTACCATACAAAAGTAGCCACCAGATAAATACGTGCAAACGATGCGTGATCCGTACTAGTATTTTCAGCTTAATCGATTAACTGAAATTATGAACGAGTCCGTAGAATATTTAGCAACGCTACGTTAAATACACGCGTGTCATGAAGACGTGGGAAGATGTCATTGAGCAACCAAGCTGTCTGTCAAACCCGTTCAATTCGTCCAAGCGAATTGTACCCATGAAAATACGAATATCCAATGACCTAAATCTAGGTTTGATTCAGTCGAAGCGATCCACACATTGATACAGAACTTTCATACGTACGTTTATGCTTGTGTCGCCAAATATTTAACTCGCTGTAAAAGTCGCAGCTTTTTTCTGATGATAATTCCAAGAATGATATTTATAGAAAAACTTACTTAGAGTCCACTCATAAGTAACGCGTCGTTCGACCGAACAGTTCGACGGGAGTGTCGACAATTAGAGAATGTGGTTTACGCAGTCACTGTTGTAACCAAGGACGAAAATCAACGAGAAGACGGGTAGTTGGAAGAATCGGCCCAAGCCGACGGCGGGAAGGTCGCAGGGGTTAAATTTGACGATCAGCCGGCCCGACGCGACGGTGCACGCGTAGGCGCGTCACCTCGAATCGACGTGCTCCTATTGTCGCTCTCGTATATCCGCGCGTTCACGAGCAATTACGCGGGGCGGGGTAATCCCGTTAGGCGCATGCAGCTTCCTCAAGGGAGGATCAAAGAACCCGCCATTCCGGGCTGCTGCACTATTCGGTTGCCTTTCGTACGCGCGCGCGCCACGAACGGACGAGCAACTGCTATAGAGAGATAGAGATAGAGGAGAGAGAGAGAGAGAGAGAGAGAGAGAGAGAGAGAGTTCGGGAAGGGAATGTCGTTGCGACTTTACGAAGAAATCCACGAAGGAAGTCCTTTTTCCGCCTTTCACCGAGACACGAGGGTCCCCGTGTTTTCGCGACGGACGCCTCGTCGTTTTCCTTCACTTCGTTCTCGTTTGGAATTTTAGAATCGCGTCGGTGGGACTTCGAACGTTGCACGCACAAATTTCGAAACTTCCACGAGTTGAAGCTCCGACGACAACAGCTCCGACGATTACGGCTCACGGTTCTTGCCTGGAATTTTCCACTCGATGAACAATCGTGTCCTTCGTTTTCGATATTTTTCATCGAAATACATTGCGGTATTTTTTTCTAGGAGTTTAGCTTTGATCCAGGGTGCTTCGAACGTTCGTCTTCTTCTTTTTCTTTTTTCTTTAACCGTGGCTTCCTTCAGCTTCGTCGATTCACGGCGACGCGCGAGAGTGGAAAAATGTACTGGCTGCGCGTTGGGAATTCGATTGCACGAAAAATTGTTTTTTTCTCTTAAGATAAGAAATGTAGCGGCGAGAATGGACACGGTGTCACCCTTCATTGGGAAATCTAAGCGCTTCACGCGAGGCGATTCAAACGTTTTGAACGATCGAAAAGAATCGCGACAAGGGCTCGTGACACGCGACGCGTTTCCGCTTGAGATTCGGGCGGCGTTCCATGGTGCTGCTTTTAATTCGTGGCGACGCTTAATCGCGATCACGCGATCGAAAGTACGCTTTACGCGCACTCGAGACGGAGTTCCGCCGCAGGCGCGCCACGATTTCGTCGCGTTCTTCCGAAGCGCGTCGCGAAGCGGAATCGAAGCAGATTTGTTTGGAGATTTCCAAGCGGCGACTGCCATCGCGTCCTTCGTAATACAATCGCAGCAAAACGGGAAAGATCCGATTCGAGGATACGCATCTGACGACAACGTCGCCTTAAACTCGCATGTTTCTACTTGCGTCACTTTCGACCTACGCGCTTTCGATTTAACGTCGTTCGGCTTAAAATCTCTGTCGGGTGGCAACGGTCGGCGCAAGGAGAGTTTACGAAGCGTATTTTAACCAAAAATCACGTCGAAGTTGAAAAAAAAGAAGAAATGAGATCACGACGAGAAACTTAACTCGGGCCTTTAAAAACAGCACTGCGAAATAAATCGACGTCGAACTTCGTCGTACGGATATCTCACTCTCGCAAGGAAGGAAATATCGTCGAAAAAATAACGTTCGAATCACGTCACGAGCGTCGTAACTTATCCACGGTGTGATTTGAGCGGCGCTGCGCGCGTCGTGGCAGCGGCGCGATGACACAAAGCGACGGAGTACCACGAGAGATCGTAGCTTTCCAACCGAGATCTCGAAGGGTGCGTGAAGCTTCTCGAGGAGTCGAACGTTGGGTGTGGTCGCGTACGAACGTATACCACCGGTTAAGAAAGGAAGCAAGGATCTCTCGTTCCTCGAGAGGTGCAAACACACGCGTCGTACCGAATCTGACATCGAAAGAAAGAGAGGAACGGAACTGGAGATAAAATCGGCAACGATAAGTAAAATCAAGAATAATAACAATAAAAACAGTAATAACAAGCAAGAAATGGCGTAAGCTTAGATGGAATGAGCGATACCTTTGTCGTAACGCGTTTCATCGTCTAACGTCAGACGAAACTCGGCCGTAGCCTCGGCTCGATATCCTAAATGCGAGGACACCGCGAAATGTCGAACCGATACCTCATACATCGTACCGATCGAGAGTTCGTACGTGCGTCCCTGCCTGCCTGCCTGCCTGCCTCCGTATCTCCTTCTTCCTCGCGGTGGGTCCTCGCTTTTTATTAGGTCGACGAGTCGCGCACGACGAATCGTCCTTAAAGCGGGATCACTGACTCATGCGCGTCTGTGTACGAGAGCGAGTCGCGGCGATCGTCGACGTCGACGACGACGGAGAGAGAGGCGAGCCTATTTCGTGTATAAATCACTGGGCGGCGACGGTGGCGCGGCCAGCGACGAGGCTGGTGGCGGCGGTGCGGCCTGGTGCGTAATAATGATCAAGCGAGCGTAGCACGCGACCCTTTAACCGTAGTTCGCCGACTCGCCGTAAAGGCGCGGGGTAGCTCGGCCCGCGGGCTGCCCAAGCCGCCGACGCCGCTGTCGAGCCGGCCGCGGAGTGGGAGCGAAGCCGCGCCACTCAGGGCGCTCCTCACCGCGGGCTTGAGGATGAGCGGCCGTGGTGGGGGCTGGGGCGTCAGTGGCGTCGGTAGAGGGGCAAGAACAGTAAGAAAGAGAGGAGGGAAACCAACCCGGGCGCAACCGGCAACCTAGATATGACGTATACGTATCCACGGACACAGACCTGCGCGCAGGAATTAATTTACGCGTATCGCGCTCGATAGGCCGCTTCTAATGAAGATCGCGACGCGCGAGAGCCTCCGATGATACCGTACCCGCTTCGTACGGGTTGCCTCGATCGTTCGACAGAGCTGGAGTCTTTTATTGGTGGTCAAGGTGCGACGTAGATCGAGTCGGTCTCACGATGGAACGCGGAGTCGATGGAATTTTGACGTCGGCGAGTTCAACGTGGTTCGAAAGTCGAGGACATAATTAAATTAGCACTTTGACTGTCGCGTTGGTCATATGTGATCGACCACGGTGTCTCATGAGGCGCCACGGTTGTCATTGGTGACCGAATCGCCCGAACTACTTACAATTGTAAGAGTTGAATGAAATCGGCAGTTGGTGCATTTTGAACATAACCGCTAATTAGAAGATACTTTGAAGTAAAAAGTGCCCCACTGAATAATTAAAAATTTTTATTGGAATATCGAAAATAAAAGGTTAGTTTCTATGAAATCTTACATCTAGCACTGCGTTAAGATATTTTAAACATAAATGTGGCCCGTCAATGCAATCTGGGCAATAGGTGATCACTTTTTTGGTTTGATTTTTAGCAATTTTTGATCCCCACAAATTAACAGTTTTCTTTTATATATCTCTGCAAAATGTATAATAAATTATTTATTATAAACACACCTCAGAAAATAATCGTAAATACTCCTTTATATTCATATAATTGCAGTTGGAAGTGTACACTTATAGATATGAACATGTGCTGTTTACTAATATCTTCTGCACGTTTCAACTATATAATTTTCACCAATATATTATACTTTGCACGTTTTTCTTACGACGCGAATAATGAATGCGAATTTTTTGTTGAAAGAAATGAATTCCTATTCTAGTTTATCCCTATCAACCGTTCTCGAGGCACCACGGTAGTCACTCGTGACCATCAATAAGATAAACGCTCCATTGGGTAAAAATGGTGTCTTATATCATCAATTTATTATTATTTTGCCATTGTATGCTTTGAATAATAAAAATACTTCCGTGGCATCCTGAGCAAAACAAGTGATTTCGACGTGGCAGTCAAAGTGTTAAAGGGAAATAAATATTCGTCGCGGCACAATGTTTTACTTTGTTCCTTCGATCGCAACGGAGGCGTAAAACCCCGCTGTGCACGATGGTAGATGGTGTCCGTGCTGGCCATGATGACGGATTCGAGGAAGATTCGACGTCGTGATTCTGGTATCGTCCAATGTCACGGACAGTAACTCGATCGTTTCTCGGACGCGAGTTCCGCCCTCGGATCGTCGTTTCCGTTGGACGGATCTCGTTTTTCTGGCAGCGACTGTCGTCGCTAGCGAACTCGGCATGAGTCTCGTACGCACCCTACGGCACCGGGCTCTCGCCCCTGGAACGAGCTCCGGATCACGGGCAACAAGTCACCGTGAAACGGCGCGTGACCGCCGGATTTACGACGAGAAAAATGAAACAGGGGCGAAGAGGGAGTAAGGATACGCGAAGCTGCCCACGCAGCTCGGGTCACGGCTGGACGCGCTGCATTTTGTTTTTGCCTAGAGCGCGCTTGGATCGTTTGAGATTTTCGAGGAGACGAGATCACGACGTAATTTATGTGACATCGTCGAAGCTACGTAGGCGCATCGACGAAGAAACACTAACATTTAACGGAGCGTGTTACCAACGAATCTAACATCGGATCTTTGTTTTTCCGCCCAGGGCTGGAAACGCTAGCCCATTGATTTGCCCGGAATACAGACGTTGACGAAAGCCACGTAGTAGAAGCGAGAATTTACGTTAAAACTCGATTCCGAGTATCGAAGTTACCACGACGAAGAGTATCGGTGGCTATCGTTGTTTTCTTCTCACCAAGTCGCGGAATCCTGATAATCTTTTAACACGTTGTACTCAATCAGTTCTGAGAGATCATTCCTGATTATGTTAGATCGGCATACTTCGTTAAACTGGCATAAATTAATTGATTTAACTGCGTGGTTAAGTTATTCCGTTTCCTGCCTTGAGCGAAGTAGATTCTATCCTTATCTCTATTCATCAACCACTAACTATGAACGTAAGACGGTATAAAAAGTGCTCGAGTTACTCGACGCATCTGAACTTATCCAACAAAAAATTGGCGCATGGTATGCAAAAGGTTGACCACCCCTGGATTAAACTCTATCACGCAGGAGCATCTGGAAAGATCAGCAAAATCGAGTAGAACGCGTTTCCAGCAAACTCAAGATGGAACCATCGTTCTTCCGCCTACGACCCAAACCACCAGCCCAATTCCTCGGAATTCAGAAGTCCAGGAAAGCCACGTTACGCAAGTAACGATACAGGAGAAATAATCGGTAGGACGAACGACGTTGTAGCTCCATTCCGCGCACGAATCCGTGACATTCTTATCTCGGTCCGTCTATTATTCGTCCCGAGCGAGCGTAGCGACGATAGAACGGGAATCGTGAAAGAAATGCCCGTAGCATATCGGAGGGGTCTTCGCGGTAGACGTCGAAGTCGCCGCCTGTCGCAGCTCGTATTATGTCTTTCGGTAGTACATACACGGTCACGTGCCTATGCGTGACACGTTCACGCATGGCCGCGCGCGAGCCGCGTTTCGACTCCCCCGCCATATCGGCCGGCATTCATCTCCGATTCCTCGTCGTTAGGGTGGGCACGGATTGCGTTTCCACTTTAACCGTGCGTCCGCGTCCTCGTCGAAGGTCTATCGGCCGAGGCACGATGCCGCCTGTCTGCGAAAGTGCCTGAATTTTCACCCTGGCTCCGTCGGAAGTCCCTCAAAATTCGCCCCGACGACGACCGACCGACGAGAATTACGCCATGGTTAGACGTACCCTGGGACACGCGCGTTTCTTCTTCCCGTCGGTGATCGACTGGATGACGACACGCTTGAGAGGATCTCCCGGCATCGTCGATGGCTACCTTTGCTCGACGATCGAAATTTTATTTCTTCGTCTCTCATCGACTTCTTTCGACATTTTTTAGAATCGTCTGATATGGTATTGCTAGGATTTATCGCGTTATCAATTTTGCGCTCGAGGGAGGTTGAAACGTCTATTCGACGTCGGAAACGTCCGACTGCTTCGACAACGAACGCGTACGCGCGTCAAATGGAATTTATTAACGTAAATTATGCATTGGCGCACGACACGGATAGAAATTTGCATTCGATGTTGAAGATGGACGCATTTTGACGTTCCGTGCCTCACGTCGAACTTTCCGTTCAAACCATTGTGTACTCTCATTGTAAAATGAAGTGTTTTTTAAAAATTTATTATGTAGTCGATTATAAGCGTCTTAATACTATTGCTGCCGCGTTTATCCGATCGTGGGGTGTAAACGCTCCACGCAGTGTTATAATCACTGATTCGCGTGTCGTTGAGGCGACAATTATTGCTTCACTAAAGCTGGGATTTATTTAGTTACCACCAATTTAGTTAGTACCAACAAATTTATTACGAAGAAAACGTTAACATTTTACGTTTCTGACAGTTGTTCAAATAAGCCGTATTTGTGTTTGCCACGATTCGACGAAGTTCACCGCGATATGCTTTTCTGATTGTAAGCAGATTTGTAAACAATAATGTTAAACACATATGAAGTAAAACGCTTTATTTTATATTTCTTTAGACTTTATTAAAATGGTTATGTAGGACCTTGCAACTCCAGTAGAATAAACGTTCGTCCGTGTGTTCGCTAAAATAATTTTTTAACCATTAAATTTATCGCTTTGTTGTCTAATACGTACTAAAATATATACCCTTTTCTTGCTAGTTATAGTTTTGTACCGTTGAAAAACTGTACGGCGTACGTGAAAGACAAGTTTATTTAATCGTAAAAGTGTGGATTGTATACGGCCCACGCGGCCTTAACGGAAAGTCTTCAAAAAACGGCGTGGCACGGAACGTGTTAACTTACGACATTCACCGTAAATTCCGAGACGATATAAAAAGCATCGAAGTATTAGAAATGATCGCAATGATCGCATTCGAAGGCATCTCGATTCCGAGTACAATTCGGAGTCAAAGGGTTAAAATCGCATCGGTCTCTACCCGTGCTTAGGAGCTGTTACAGCTTCGTGCCGCGAGAAATCGTCCGCCAGTTAAGAATCCGGCGAAAGACAAGAATCTTTTTTCTCGTGCCAGCGCTCGATCAAGCAACGACCGCGTTCACGCCATGCGATAATTAGGAAACGATTAATTTTTCTGCCGCGTATCGCGCCGTACATACGTACGCTTACAAATAGGTCTTACCGCGTTCCCCTGGTATCTGATCTTACCCCCCACGTGATCGT
Organism: Liostenogaster flavolineata; assembly: GCA_025433975.1. Lineage (NCBI taxonomy): Eukaryota > Metazoa > Arthropoda > Insecta > Hymenoptera > Vespidae > Liostenogaster > Liostenogaster flavolineata. The sequence continues at coordinate 79,510 of JAITYT010001306.1, forward strand.
GGAGCACGCGTTCCCGTCGGAGGAGTCGCAGGACAAAATCCCAAGATTTAAGTCTCCGAGCTTTCCATCGACGACGATCGTGTAACTGACAGATTTTTTCGACACCTGTATGTAAACACAGGTATTAATAGATATGGTTAGCTATTTAAGGACGAGCCCCGAACGTTTTCCGTTGGGCTCTCGTCGATAGCAGTTCTCGTCTCGAGTAGTGAGCATACGGCACTATTGTAACGTTATTGTATTAATCGTGCTAAGAGAATAAAAGAGTTCGATCAGTTTCGGCTGGTCGACAATTTTGTTTTTATTATTATATCACTGGTGAAAATATTACGCGACAATCGCGACGACGAAGACCAGGAAGGTAATCCGTCTTGCGTTACTTTCAACCTTAGAGTAGGCTCGTTAAGGTCGCGCCTGTTTCTTCCTCTTTACGGTTCACGCGGTCGTTCGGTCGGCGATTCTTGACGCGAGACGCTCATTTGGGAATTCGAGATACGAGAATTCGCGATAAATGTTCTTTGCAAACTCGTTTCTTTCTCGAGTGGTGATTAACTTCGCACGAACGTTAACCCTTACCGACTGACGTGTATGTTTTTCTAGCGCGCTGATTTATTCGTCGAAACGAATCGTATGAAATCATATTCAAGCCTGCTGCTCACAGCGTACGGGTGTCGTCGAGTGTAAGGACTCGAGACATATGCGATTCGTTAAACCATCGACTCGATGTTTCGAACATTCCAAAGCATAACTTCATCGTCCCAGGGCAAAAAGATCCCCTATCGACCTCGTAGACGGAAGACATCAAGAAACGCTGAATCCTGTCGTTCCAAAGGTGCATATGTCATACAATAATCCTCGTTGAAATATTGGATTGTTCGATAGGTTGGATGACCGAATACAAGGAAACTTTCGAAAAGCTCGTTTAATTTAAATGCTTCGTTTAGGACACTGATAGTTTTTAATAGGTTTTGGAAGCATCGCGATTTGAAGACCACAATGAATTCCGTACGGTAAAGAATCCAAGGACAAAGTCTATCTTAACCCTAATCGGACCACGATGTGACTTTGAACTTAAATGTTCTAATTATTTCATATTGCATTTCCAAAACATTTTTTTTGATTTTTACTTTAAATTAACAATTAACTCTAAAAAAAAATAAGTATTTGTAAATTTGGAGTTAGTCGTGATATCAAAATTAACCCTTTTCACAAAATGTATATTACGTATATTATACCAGGATGTGACTCACAGTCGCACAGTACATTATTACGTTACGCAGTGAAATATGTACATTACAAATCAATCTTTATGCAAATGATACTCGTCGACATATGTTCTAACTTATCGTTAGAACGTCGCTGTGAAGCGTGCCACCGAAAAAAATCAGGGCGTCAAAGCGGTGTTGCAACTTATGCAAAAAAAATATATGCACCGTACACTTGACAAAGATTATCATACCCAGAAATTGCATCAACAAATAAGTTCGTTCTTATCTTTTGAATACACCTTTTTATATAACTCGAAATCAAAAAATATATAACCTGTGTACAATAAATATTTTATGTTTGCAAATAGCTAGTTTGGATAAATAAATGAATTTAAGCTATAAATAAAAACAATAAAATTATTCCCACGATTCTCACAAGTGACTGAGAGTCACATCGTGGTATGATTACCTCCGTGTCGTGCACCGATGCACGATCCACGATAATAAATAAATCGCACGCGCGCGTTTGCCGCGTATATCGGCAATTTTCGCGTAAACGCATAAGACGTCGTGCGATGCTCGTACGTAACTCGACGCGAAGAAAGATAAGCCAAAAACGTCTCGAAAGAAGCTTTGCAGACCTAGCTCGGGAGGCGTTTGGAAGGGAAGAATCGAGAAAAACGTTCGGATTAACGCATGGACGCGTCGAGGACGGTTCCTCGAGGATCGAATGGCGGAGGGGGAGGAACGGTGCCACGATCGTTACACCTATGGTGTCAAGGCGCGGGCGATAGTCACGGCATACGTGATCGGGCGCGTGAGCGAACTGCCAAGGCACGCGCCCCGTCCGAGCACGTAATTATCATAGGGAAGTTAGGGTTGGTCTCGGACACGGAGGGGGTCGAGGGTCGCTCGACTCGGGTCAGGAAGTCACGCGAGCCGCACTCGGCTGTGCCAAGGAGCAGTAACTCGGGTAAGGAGGGATAAAGGCACCAGGAGGGAGAACAGAGAGGGTAAAAAGAAGTACCTTTATCGCCGAGCGAGCGAGTCGCCTTGGAGTCGCCTCGTTTCGATGATCGCGGGGGTCAGTCGCGTTAAGATTCATCGGAGACAGTCGAGCGAGTCGCTCGGGGATTTCAATGGCGTCTGCGTTTGCGTTTCTTCGTCCGGTACCTAAATTTCCTTCGAAATCGCTACGTTTTCGAGAGAAGACGACATCGACGGAGAAATTCAAGCGAAATTCCTAGATACAAGCGAGGAACGGGTTCGTTAGGAGCCTCGGCTCTTGTCTTTCCTTGCGATCGAAATTGCGAGGAGAGAAATTTCTCGTGCGGCAAAATTACGGTCGAGTCGCGCACGACTAATTTCTCTCGTTTTATCGAGAATCGCCCCTTTTTTTGCTGGATTCGACGACGACGACGACGACGACGACGACGACGACGAAGATGAGAAGGAAGAAAGGCGAGGTAGATTTTCGCTCGCGTTGATTTCGTGATCGAAATCGGCCGGCTAGGAGCTCGCGCTGCGATTTCAATTTCACGGGGCGACGAGAGCCGCCAAAGTGCCGGGGGTCAATATGCCTCGTCACGTAATTTCATGAGTCTCGTGACAGTGACGTTCCCTTTTGTGTTATCGCGCGGCGTGTAAACCTGGTCAAAGGCGGTGCTACGCCTGGGAGGATCGGGGAATCGTGCCCCGGAGCGTCTCAGCGCCTCTTCGTCTTCCTCGTTCCACCTCGGCCGTGTGTATACGCAGGTGCCGAGATTGCGTATTACGCAGAACGCCAAGAGAGTTTGCACGACTCGGCGATCCGGCAAAGACACCGCTCTGAGGATTCGCGCGCTCGAGTTACGCGATTCTTTTCCACGACTGATTAAAACCGTTCTCGCGGCGCGTTTTTCCACCCGTGCGCTTCGTCTTTTCACTTTTTAAGGCTTTTACGATGTTCTTATTTTTCAAATTCGATTTTCATATCGATCGAACGATAAAGAAGAGTTTACCGTTTCATAGTGTACGGTATCGAGATCAAGAGGCTTGACGCGCTGATATATCGACGACCGTGAAAATTAATTCGTCGAACTCTACTTAAACAAAGTCTCTTAGAATTTCACGTTCCAAACCCTTTATATCACTGGATAAAAGTTTTTTCTACTTTTTAAGGCTTACATGAAGTTTTTTCGAAGGTTTTAATCGATACCATTGCCGGAATGAAAATCGGCGAACTTAAAGAACAATTCACCGTTTTGAGCGTGACAATTATTCGATTATACTCTACTTTGGAAAAAATCTCCTAGAATCTCACGTTCTAGACGATACAATGGTCACAGGACACAACAATGGACCAGAATTCGACTTGGTACATAAACACACTCGATAGACCTTCGAAAACAATCGATTTGGCCGAAACCCTCAAAGTTATCTCATCCCTTTCCCCCTTCACCGCTTCGGCCACCACCCTCCGTTTCTTTCGCTTCCGTTGTCGTCGATATCAAAGGGAACTCGTCACCTAATTCCGAGGGCAACCGCGCGATATTAGAAGCGACACACCGCCTGCGTTTCAAAGTGTAACGATACCACGAGGTGGAAGAGACGATATATGCCACATTAAAACCAGGAGCCGTTTATAACGAGAAGCTCGAAGCTTCTTCGAGTTTCCATTCCTCTTCTTCTTATTTTTTTTCCTCTTCTTTTTTTTTCTTGTATCTTCATATTTTCGTCTTATTCTCGGCAAATCGTCGTCATCTTGCTCATTTTTTGCTCTTGCACCATCCACGTAGAAGCTGGAGTTTGGGTGGAGCAGCAGCAGCAACGACGGCGGCGCTACGCTTCGGCGGTATTGCCGTGCGGGCAGGCGTCTCCGCACAGCCCCCGGGGGCTTGCTCTCGACGACAAAGGGGCCGCGGTTCGACGCGCCACAAAGCGCCGGGACGCCCTCGCTTGCTGCGCCACGACGCTTTGACGCGCTCGCGCGACCCGACGCGACCCATAGGCGTACGATTCGCGTCCGCGTCCGATCCTCGACTCGAGGGAACTCGACTTTTCAGAGGGTCGACAGACCCCTCTTTTATTTCTTCTTTCTCTCTTCTTCGTCGTTTTACCTTAGAGTGCCGCTTGATCTGTTTGGGAATTCTGGGAATCGAGGATTCGAATTTGACTATAGGAAACGTCGAGCACCGCACGAGTTGGCTTCTCGTCGAAGCTCGAGTTTAGATTCGAGAGGATTAGGTCGTCGAGAAACGTAGGTTAGTTTCACGTATTTGTACGTGTGCGTTGTGATTCTTTTTAAATTTTCCTTTAATTGATTTCGACGCACCCCATTGTCGACGTGGTTACTCTCTAAGATTTTTTGTGATACAAGTTCCTGTTGACCTCCGTTTCATTCAACCTCTTAACTGCGGAGTTTAGTTTTAGAAATCTCTCACAGAGTGCAGAATTAAAATCTTGTTTTATAAATTTTAAGGAAAGCGAGGAAGGATTATATTTTTATGAGATACAAAATTAACAATTCATTCTTGAAAGGTTATTGTTATTAAAGATTTAAAAATTGTCAAAAGATAATAAAATTCATAAACAAGAAAAATTAAAGAAACAAAATAATCTTAAGAAATTCAATTGATTTCAGTGTGGTATTTTTTTCATTAAGTATAATAAAGTGTAACCTTATACTTTGTGCTGACAATATCCGTGGAAATAGGTAAAAAATCCAAGCAAAACTTTTAGTCCGTGCATCTTATTTATGTTATAGAAGAATATCGTGGAACGCCGCCATAAAATACATAAAAGTTGTATTGGTAATATAAAGAAAACATACCGCCAAAGAATATTCTTATTACATTTTATTGGAATTTTGAATTTTTATATCGAATGATAACTTTTTATTTACCACGACGTGTATACTCGTCGAACGCAGTTACCTGTTTTTAGAAAACCTTCTTTTCGGCTTGATTGTGGACGATATCGCGAAGACTATACTATTCTAAACTGTTTAACGATGATCGTAGGTTTTTCAGGAAAGATAGAAAAGTTTGCACGAACTCTTCCAAGTATTCCATTTTCGCAGAGTGCCGACGTGTTACACGACGCAGGACAACGCGCGAGGGATTGAGCAAAAATGCATCGAACGACCTTCTATGATCGACGAAACGAAAAGCAGGAAAGTGCGAGGGAAAGAAAGAAAATTTCGGGCACGAGAGAGCGCCGCGAATTGCCACTTCGATTCTGAAAAATGAAATGCATCGTAAAGAAACGTACGTATCTATTAACCCTTTGCACTCGAGAGGTGACTCTCACTCGCCACATGATTTAACGCAGCAACTCGAGAAGCGCCTCCCAGGCGTCACGGCGTTTTGAATGGCAACTCGAGAACAGAAAATTTTTTTGAGAGTGGAAATCCACTTAATTAATTCCTATATTCTCCGTAAACCAGTAAAGAAACAGAAGAACGAAATGTCACGTAAACATTTAC
>JAITYT010001306.1:117022-129282 GCA_025433975.1 Liostenogaster flavolineata
AGACCGAGAGAGAGGGAGAAGCGGCTACGTAGGGGGTTGGAGGGCAAAGGAGGGGAGAGCAGGGTGGCAGCACGCGCCGGAACCGGAACCGAGAGTCGTGTGTCCCCGCCGTTCCCGGGCGGAACTATCATGATTAGTCACAGGGCCTGCAACGAGCCGTAGGAGAACTGCGAGCGGAGAAAGACATAAACCCGCGGTACGAATTCGAATCGTGCGGCAGAAGCGGTCAACCTGAACGTCGCATAAAGAGAACGCGGAAGGGCCGATGGGAGGGGGAGGGCTGGACAATGATAGGTGTCCGATCGTCGTGTGTGCCTCTACGGTAACTTAACGATGACACATGGATCCTTCAGAGAGAGAAGAAACTGAGACGAAAGACGAAAGAGATAATCTCTATCCCGAATAATCTTTATCAAGGCTCGAGTCTAACGTCTTTCTAGAATTTTTCATTTTATCTGAAACTTCATTTTATTTTCTTTCGTTTTCTTCTTTATTCCATTTTATTTTTGTCTTCGTCCATTGGTTGGAATATGACGTCGCTCTTCCTACTCTTCTTCGAATTTCGTTAGCAGTTTCTAAGTTCAAAAATAAATGTACTAATTTCAATAAAATTTATCGAAACACCCTAAAAAAATATTTTTTGGTTTTGCATGTATTACAAAACACGACGACTTTTTAAGTCAAATTTTTGGCTGTCTCGCGCCCGAATAGCGTTGAATTCTTGTCGTAACATCCCGAAGGATGTCTTCCGATTTTGCGAGCGTCTTCTTCTTTTTTCCGTAATTGCTGAACAATTCTTTTTTCGATACGAATAGGAATTTTCTCGTCCGATCGTTCGAAGTCGAAACAAAGCGGATCTCTGTTCATTCTAGCCATCTCAAGCGCTACCGGCTGAACGAAAAGGACAGAAACATCGGCGGCGGGCTCAACGCGTTAAAAACGTTTCCATCCAGTCTCCCTCTCATCCCACCGCGGTAAACGACCGTATGGAAGAAGGAATCGAATACGAAGCGGATCGCGTGTACACGACGGCACAAAGAGTCGAACAGAAGTCGTTGGGCGAGTCCTTGGCGGTCGACGAAACGCACGAAACAATCGTCGCGTCCGGCTGCCTCCTCGGCCGAACTAATTGAACGGCCCGAACCGAGGAGGCTCCGTTAAGAAACCCGCGTAAAATCCGTAGGCGAATTGAATGTCGCCCCTCCGTAGGATACCGAGCGGAAATCCGGGGTCGTATCGGCCTCTCCTCTCGGATTTTTAATGTATTCTTCCCATTTTTTCCGAGGCAAGACAGTTACGACGCTCTGACCCTTAGTCACCCTTCGAGTCGCGACGAAGGGTGGTGAAATCGTCGTCGAACCCGCCACCGGTCCCTCGGCTTGCTCCTGCCGCTGTGTTAAGCCATAGGAGGCGAAGATAGCGCGGCTGTCGTCGTCGATGATGCCTTTTGATAGCGACAACAACGACGACGCTGCTGCTACTGCGAATACTTCGAATCCCGCTGGTGTTGGTGTTGGTGGCGATGAAATGGTCTCGAAGCTAGCGGAAGCGAAGGGGCGCGCAAAGACTCCCGTTCGAAGGGCCAAAGGGCGAATAGGAGGGTATCAAAGGAGTGGGGCGTCGACCAAAGGGTGTTCGAAACCCGTAACCACCCTTCTTTGGCCTCTTCCTCCTCCCCCTCCATCCCTTCTCCCCACCCTTCCGGGTTAACCGATACCGGCAATTACCAACGCGTCCCGGTCCACCGTTGAGGCGATCGTCCCTTGGTGTCGTAGCCGGAGCAGTTGGAGTCGCATTCGCGCGAAGAAAGAAAGGAACCGCGCCGAGGATCGAGGGCGACACGATCGAGCCCACGATGCCCAAGCGGGTGGTTAGGAGCCACTTCTTTCGCGCGATATCGCTGATCGTTCGTCTCGCGCGTACTTCGTTTCGTTCCGTGCAATTAAACGGACGAGAGACCCGACCGGAAAGAGAAAAAAATGTCCGCCTGAGAAGAGAGAGGGAGAAAGGGAGAATAATAAGTCCGACTGCTCGTTTAGCGCGAACACTTCGGCGGTCTTCCGAGCGTTGGGGGGGTGGCTGAAACAGAGGCAGTCGTGACACGGAACGGCCTGATTTTTAATCGTTCTCGCCTGCGATGACAGCTCGCCGCCGCTACCATCCGTCTTTCTTCCGATTTGCCGGGCGATAACGCTCGCGCCCAGCTTTTTTAACGGCTTTGAAACTCGACGTCGAGCAAACCGCTTGTCCGTGCGCCAATGGGTGACAGTAGAGTGGTTTGAAAGTACACGGCGATTTTGTAATCTTTCTTACGTTAGAACGTCGTGGATCATGAAGTAGGTTGTAGTAAGAACGAACAAAGATGAAGAACCCACGAACAAAGAGGTTAAACTACCGTCGTTGATTCGTTTGAAAAGTAGGTAGTAAATTTATCTTCTTCTTGCTCTCAGCGCTAGTTTCAGGGAGTGCTGAGAGGTTCGACGAACATTTGGTTTTAATTTTTTTAATTTTAAAAACAGCGCTACCCACGGACCGAGCGAATAATAACGCTAACTTTTTTCTTGGTTCGTTTCTCAATTTTTGTCGATAAGAATAGGCATCTCAAAACTCGACTACGTTCAAAGTCCAAAAATCCGAATTGATACGTATCGTAATAATAACCGAATAATACAACGTAAATCGAAAATAAAATCCGGATATGTAGATAAGAGGCTAACGAAGTACGTTGAATTTAACATTAGTCGCGATAGTTTTCACGCATTCGTTCGCCTTTCTTTTGGTAAGCGATCACGATTCGTGCAAGCGGGCGCACGAAGGCACGCGACGTAAATTTCTGGACGTTAAAAAGACCAAGGTGTGTTTACGGACAAACACGTTGGCGGCATGCACGACGCCTCGTCTTGTCAAACATCAATTACCAGTGCAAACAGAAAGGCGGAGGGACGATGCTCGAGCCGACCGTATTAAATACGTGCGTCGTTTCGAGGCACGCTGAAAGCACAACGCCAATTAAACGACGTAGTCTCTAAAATTCATCACGAGTAACCGCACGCGTACGTACGCACCTTCGTGACGTACTTGATTTTCTTCTGTTTCTCGAGAAAGATGTGCCGAAATCGTGACGAACGAAACTGGATTTGGATAAACTTAGACATAGACTTAGACTTAGAGAAAGATAAGGAACTACGGATACGTAAGTTCAATGACGCAACGTGGTGAACTTTGATCAAAAGCGTTAGCCGCTTGAATCCCAGGGGGTTTTGAAAAAAACACCGTCGAAGAATCTCGACCAGCGCAACCGCGCTTTCTCTAAACGAGTACGAGAAGACACAAACAGCGTCTATTGTCTTATGTAGTCTGCATCACCAAAATTGCAATAAAAAGATCGCATTTAATTTGTGTGCAATGTAAAAAAGAAATTCATCCAATATATTTTGATAAACACCGATGTTACAAATTATAAGTGTTACTCTCCATTTAAATTGTTTGTTCATAACACGAAGATATTTTTAATTTGTAATTCGCTATTTTATGAAATACACCTGTATTATTACATATGCGTACTGTAAGTTTATAAATATTTCAAGCTTTGTTCGATAAAAATTATGGAGAAGGTAACAATGATGTACAAAATGTTTTATTTATTGTACCTATTGTAAAATGTATTATTTACATTAAAAGAAGGAGCTGCGTGACGTACTTGCGTCATTAAGTGGTCGTGACATTAAGATGGTCGAACGAGTGGTTTTCGAAAAGAATAGGAATCTCGATCGGAAAGCGCGGATCTGCTCTAAATTGTGTTCCTCTAAATTTAAAAAGATTCGGCTAGGCTAGCGAGTACGATTAAATCAGCACAAAACGATCCGACGAGACCCGAGTATCTTTCCGCATCCAGTACGACGCAGGAGTTAGAGCTGGCAGGTTAGAAACAGAAACAGAGGCAGAAGACGAAGTTGCGGAAGAAGAAGAAACGACGAGGAGAGGAGAAGAGACAAGGGAAGAGGAGCAGAGAGGGATGCTGGGGAACGTCGAGGGGAGCATCCGGGATCTCGGAGGGTAGCAGCGATTCGTGGGGCGGTCGGTCGTCATGGATACGTTCCCGGCTAACCCCTAACCGCTCCACCCCTCGTCATCCACATTTTCGCAACTGCGCGCCGCCATCATCGACCCACCATCTTGCTCGTACTCCCCGAGATCTCGCCGAATTTTGAGATTCGTACGCGCGTTACGAGAATAAAGCTCGACTTCGTAAAACCAGACGACGACCGATCCATCCTCGATCGATTCCTCCGCGACGATCTCGTCAAAATCGTAAAATTTAATTCATTTCTTTCGAGGCGCTCGCGCACTTTCGCCAGAAAAATCGAGCTTCTTCCGATCAGCTTTTAATTCCTAGGAGGCGAATAAATATTTTTTTCGTGATTTTTTGCACCCAGGGGAATTTCTCGACGATAGCTTCGCGATTGGTCAGCTCCTCGATCGAGCTAATTATATTTTTAGACAAGAAATGTAGCTCTCTTAGTCAAATACGACGTTAATGATCGATCGACAGATCGATTTATCGAATTTTCAGCGTCGACCTCGCGGACGATCAGCCAACGATAATAACGTCGATTTTCTACATTTTACGCGGCACATTCGTTAATAATTTTCATGGAAATTGTGTCGAACGACGATAACATCTTGCATTTTAAAGAAGGAGCTGAATTTTCATCCACGGTAAAAACCGCCATTACGAGCAATTTGTTTTGAAATAAGTAACGCTATCGCGTATTAAATTGAGGTACTTCTCGATCGATCCACTCGCGAGGCACGTTTGTCGTTAAACCGCACGATAAATTCGTAACTCTAACGACCTCTTCGGTTCTCGAAAGAACGGTCGGCATCGCGATTAAAAATTCGTAACGTTGCTTTTGTCCTTTCGGTACCATTACCATCGACTTCACGCGTCGCTTGATACTCCGCAATTTATGATTCCGTAATGCCTATAATTTATCGTTCGTGTTAACGTAACGGCTCCATAACGTCTTGCCGCGAGTTGCGTGACATGAACAATACATTAGAATGTTTCTATAATGATACCCTGTTCGGAGAGGAAAAGGAAAATCCGACGAGAGAGAGAGAGAGAGAACGTTGCGTGTTCTCGAAAAGGAAACGCGCCGCGATAAAGTACTTCGAAGAGGCGAGGTATCGTAGCGTCGATTTCGATGTTACGTCGAACGCATCGAACCGCGTTCGACGAGTTTTTATAAAAATAAAGATAAAAAAGCCCGAGAAAAAAGGAAAGACATCTTTCCATAGCAAGGATGAATGAACACTTCTCAACCGACGTGTAAAAGAATCTGTGGAAAAAAAATTGAGAAAAATGCGAAAGGTCGATCGTAAACGTTTCCTTTCAAATCTCGAAGTAGATCTTGGATGGATTCGGTGACGTTCGAGGGAGAAAAAAAATTCGCGCATGTCTCGGCATCCCTTCGGCGTAGTCGAAAGCTTCAATGCGCTACGAGCATCGGGGATGAAGGAAGGAAGGCGAATCCGTGAGGGAATAAAAATCGTTCGATGGGCGAGCGGCACTCGGTGTATCGCGATTTTCGCGAAAGCGCGGCCTGCCGTGGCTGGAGAGTCGAGAGTCGGCCATAAATTTTCTAAGAGCGTACAGGATATTGGTGCGGGCGGTGGAAAGCAGTCGGCGACCGTTTTGCTTCGTTGCCAACGATGGAAGGCTCGTGCGACACCCCGTCGCCCCCGAGCGTTCACCAGGGACCGACTGCTTCTCCGCCTCTTCCTCTAGCCAGTGGCAGCGAGAGAGAGAGAGAGAGAGAGAGAGAGAGCCGGTTCTTCTCGGGGGCGTGGGAGGTAGATAACGTGATTTACACTAGCCGGGTAATTAATGTCCTCCGCGAGCGTCGCTTTAAAAAAACAATCGGAAATCGACGACAACGAAGTGCAACAGTCAACTCGCCGGTATCGCCGCGACCGCCAAGCGTTGACAAATTATCACGACCGAGATTGCTCTTTCTTTCTTTCATTCTGTCGCTCTGTCTTTCTCGTTCTTCCTGCCCGCTTGCCTGCCTTCCTTCCTTCCTTCCTTCCTTCCTTCCTTCCTTCCGTTGACGCGAAAGGTCGACGAACCGATCCTCCGTTTCTCATTCGCCGTGATAATCTCTCGTGATGGGAGGAGCGGATGATAATAATTGAGCTTAGGTACCAAGAGTTAAGGTCGTTGTTATTCGTCTTTTCTACAAATCGTTTCGAATATCGATCATCCCGTGGGTCGATTCTCAAGGGAAGTTCGAAGATTTTTCTTCAAGGTTTCCTTCGACGGATGATCGAACGTCTCGTCGACATGGAGAATGTTAAAATAGATGCAAATTTGTAACTCTTAACAAGTAAAATATTCCGTATTCCATTTTTTAATTCGTATTGCGTTTTGAGCTCGCCTTTTGGAATGCGAATCGATGTCAATTTTGGGTGGATTTTTGACTATTTTCCTACAACGTTTATTACAATAAAGTGGGTGTTTACGAAACCGTAGTATTTACAGGAATAATGCCACGACGCTTTAGCTAGATTTAACGAATAAAAGATTTAATAGAAAGGTATGTTTCCTTTCGAATAATTCGAGTTCGCCATCGTTTAGTCGCTAAGCGAGAAAAGAAACGAATTTTCAAGTACTTTTCAATGGAATTAAATGGTTTGACAATGACGTCGTTCTCATCGTTAATGTCGCGACAAATATATCGGCGCGAGTCCTTTTCATCTTCCATCTCGGTGGCGTGTCCGTTTACCGTTCCATGCGTGACCCATGCCTCGCAATTACGAACAGTTTCTCGGTATCGTCGAGTCCATTGCGTGTCTGTTCGCGGCTAACACCTGCCTACTTTAAACAGTGCCGTAGCACACCTATGGAAAATCCACGTCTGTCCTTAACGCGACCGTAACCACTACGCGAGCGTGGGCTAGCTTCTTCTTCCATACGGTGGTAGAAGAAGGACCACCGCGTTTCTACCAGGCGAACGAGCCCTTCGACCGCTGTTTCGACCAGCGCGATGATCGCTAAAAGCGTTTGGCGCGCTACTCGATCATCGTTAACCCTTTCAGTGCCAGAACGACGATATATAGGCATTTCGAAAAGTTTCGAAAAGTAATGTAATTACCTGTGTTGTCGGCAACGATTAATATTTCTTGTCATTTTAAATTAGAAACTTTGAGAATTAAAAGTCAGTTACCGGATGCCATTTTTTATTTACGTAAGTGGATTTTAATAAGGACAATAAAACGATACGAGATGCATTTTCATAAGAGTTTTTCAAAACAGAACGATGGACATTAAAACGGAATAATAAAACAGAATGTAAACAGAATTACGAGGTAAAATTACGATTTTTTGATATATTTATGTTTTTTGAAACGAAGTAAAGTAAAGTACAAAGAAGTCCTGAAGATTAAGAAGATGTACGCTCTGGTATTTCGAAGTGAAACGCGATAGTAATTTGATTTATCATTAGTCGAATTTCGACGGAAAAATGCGGAAGGCGAAGAATAATAAGAATAATTTAAAAAAAAAAGAAAGACGTCGAGAAAGCGAGGAAGGAGGTTACACAAATCCACCAATATCGTAAAAGTGCAAAGATTCGCACCTATTATAGGATATTTAGGATATATAGGATTGTTATAGGAAACAATTCATATCATAAAAATCGCAATGTTGACAGGATGACCTACTTCAATTGAAATTATATTAACGTCATGCACATAAAGTCGTAGATACCGAAAAATCGAAAGCTCGAATTTCGAGTATTCCATGGACAAATTCGACAAATACGCAAAACGGGAGCGTCGTTCCACGAACGAATACTTTCCTTCCCTTGACGAAGAAATTTGCTATTTCCAGATTAAAATCGATTAGACGCACTTACCGGTAATGGAAGCGGTCGGCGATATGGCAGACGGCGTGGCACGCGGAGGCGGCGAGAAAGCTCCCGCCAGGTAACCGCTTCGATCCGCGAGAGCCTGCTTGGCCTTGTCGACGCTCTCCTTCAGTCTCTGGAACGTGCTGCCGCAGGAAAGTCCTCGGTAGGGCCAGTTTTCCTGCTTCACGGTGGCCGCGGTGACACCTGCGGCCCCTGCTCCTGTCCCGGAAGCTCCCTTTAATTCGAGCGCACCTGCGTACGAACAGCTAGCGCTCTCGTACATCACCAAAGAGCCCCTGAAAAGATATTTCCCGTTGATCGCTCCTTCCCTTTCTCACGAATCGTTGTTAACCCTACTTAACATGCGTAAACACGCATAGGAGATACACTATTCGTAAACGTTCGTCTCTCAGGCGAACATATTACATCGATGATTTTTGTTTTATAAATATTAGGTTGTTCGAAAAGTAATTTCGTTTTTTCCTAACAAAGGGATCACCTGCATCAGCTTTTTGCCAGCAAGGAATAAAAACTTTATGAGCGTGAAATCATGGTACTGCCAGAAAGATGGCAAAACGGTATTGAACCAGAATGGACAATATATAATTCAATTAAATATTTATTCGCTATAAGAAAATCGTCTTTCATTTTCATTGAAAAAAAAATGAAATTACTTTGCGAATAATCTAATAGAATACAAGGAGCGATAAAACACACTTGAAATCTGAAAATCTGAAATCTTTTTCTGGCATGCGACAAGTGCAATAATAATTATTTAACGATCTAGGAAGATATTTGAAAGTTCATCTTTCTATTAGGCTGGTGCGTTTGAAACGTCGGATTTTTAAGTGTCTGATAAATTTAACATTTTATGTGCAACAATCTAATATTTCTTTCACTTTAAAAGTTACAAGTGTTTACGTATTTTGCGCGGTCTGTGAGACGAATGTTTATGTATCCAGGGTTAACTCTAGATCCCACGCCGGTTCGTAGGGACACACGGACTCGCATACAGATCGTGAGACAAAATATTTCGCTTAGGAGACATCGGTTTTCCTTCGGTCGATGCTTTAAATGTCGAGTCTGGGCCTGAACGGAACGGCAAGCAAAACGGGCTGGGCACTTAACGCGTTAAGAGAATCACGAAATTTCTGGAGTCTCTAATCCATTACTCGCCGCGATTCAAAAATTGAAAAAAGAATTAAATTAACCGTATAATGACATTCATACTAACCAACTTTGAATTTGAAATTTGAAAATGTGTTCCAAAAATGGGACATTGGCGGATTAAAAACGAAGGCGAACGGCTAACTCTTGTCTCGTTCGTTTTTCAAGGTTCCATTCGTCCAATGGTAAAGTAACTCGTTACTACGATTTTATCACGAATTCCTATCATCTTAACCTTTTCACTGCGGCGCACTTTCGGAGCGAACCATCGATACAGACGGTTGTTTCGCATGTTAGTCGCTGCGACTGGTAGTTCATTGACTACCGATCAAAACTGAGAGCTGTGGAATCGAAGACAAAAATTCACAGTACGAAGACAATTGACTGAACAATATCGAAACAAACGCGATTATGCAGTTACTATGTTACATGGATCGATAAATTCCTTGTCGAAGCAATTGGTGAAACAGTCGAAGTGTTACGGTAAGAAAAGCGTAAACGGCGTATAGTTACGCCTTTCGTGCATACGGACTGACTCGCGAGGGCGTAAATATACGCCTTCAGCAGTGAAAGGGTTGACAACTAATATTTTCGAAGAATTCGTTAAAATTCCGAATTAATCGAAGATCGATCGAAAGTTCCTGTTAATTTCAACCGTTCAAAGGCTCGAACCACTCGAAGGAAGTGACGAAGATTCCACAGTGAAATACAAAACCGACAGAAAAGTGTGATAAAAAGACGCTTTTAACGATGACGCGTAAAATCGGTCGCGTCGAACGTTTATAATGCAATTGGATCAACGCGTTAATGACAATGGCGGTGTCTCAACCGAATCTCCGTCGGCGTGATTTCACGATCGCTCTCGTATAATAACAGCTGACGACAGATACTGGTAATTTCGCCATCGAGGCGTTCCCAATTGCCAAAATCGATCGCTTCCTTTTCGCAACTACGACTTTCCCGACACGATCGCGTCGATAACGAATCGAAATCGAAGCGAACCGAGGACGAAGATCGCGCCTGAGATCGACCGACGATAAAATTCCTCCTTCGGTATCCAACGTCCTTCGAAATCGTCGAAATCCGCGCGACGATTTTCGAAATCTGTCGCTTCCTTCCCGTTGCGTAAACTCTTTTTCCACACGAAAGGTCGAAACGACGACGACGGAAAAACGCAGCCGCGATCAACGGTGCCGATCCTCACCTTCGACCACTCGCACGATTTTCAGGGACTTCACGGCTCGGGACGTCGAGGTCGCGTCGATCGTCCGGTCGCCCTTCGACCGAGAGAGGAAAAAATCGCTTCCTTCGACGACATTCGTATCGATCGATCGATCGTCCGGCAGCTTCCGCCTCATCGATCGAATTCCCCTCACCAAGATGCCAGCAACCGATCGACGATCTTCCCGCGGCCGATCGAGCTCATCCTTGCGGCGCCAAATCGGAACTCGCGAAGGCTGTTGACTTCGTCGACGTCTCGCGACGTTCCAGGCACGAAGAGGATCGATTTTCCTCGATGAAAGAGAAATGGAGGACAGGAAACTCTCCTTCGGACGCTTCCTCGAGACCCTCGAGCTCCTCCAGCGCCGACGAACGACTCGACGGACGATCCAAAGCCGCCTGGACGGCCACGAGCAGGTAACTCCAACTCGACGCGGGATTTATCGCGAGATCTTATCAGCGAAATAGCTTGGCAAGACCGCGGGACTCGTCGATGGACCGAAACGCGCTCGTTTCTCTCACGATATCGTCGTTCGAGCAGAGTCTCTCGACGACGGCCAGCGACCAAGACTTCGGATCCTTCGATTTCGACGACGAGGATCCGATCGATCTCGAAAGGGCTGCTCGAAGCGTCGATTGGCCCAAGGTGACGTACCAAGTCGCGAGATATCAAGAAGAAGGTACTGCGGGCAGGTTGTCTCGCGCAACTGCCGCCGCCGCGGCTAGCAAATTGCTTGCTTCCGGGCCTCATTACATCACTCTGTTACTCTGTTAACGCTCGCCGGAAACCCCTCGCTTACCTCGTCTAAACTCACTCGTTCTGTCTTTCTCTGTCGCTCGGTCGCTCGTAGGCGCTGTCTCTCTCTCTCTCTCTCTCTCTTTTTCACTGGCTCTTCGTCCGATGGACTCTAGCTGTCTTTTTCTCTCTCTTTGTGTGTGTGTGTGCGTGCGTGCGTGTATCTCTCTCGATCCGCGTCCGTCTCTTTTTCTCCCTCGTTCTTTCTCGTACGAGTAAGTTCGCACACGTTGCCACGTAGCTACGTACACCATTTAAATGCAGTCCCGCGACCGATATATGCGAGCATTCGCGCGCAAAAGAGGGAGAAACGCGCCATCGGAGCCGGACCTTCCTCGGATGATCGCCGACGGTTCTGGAGTTCGTAAGAAGCACGTTTTCGGAAGACGTTCGAGCGGACGACGGTGGCGTTTCGTTGTCGTACCTTCGAGGATCGAAGGAAGCGAGCGAGAGAGTTCGTTAATCGCGAATCGTTTGCTCGGATGATCGAGTTAGCGTTCCGGATTGTTCGCTTTGCGTTCGCTAAGCGAGAAACGGCCGAGAAGAGACGTTCGTAGTCTCCGTACGGACGGCCAAGAGCAATCCGCAACGAGCGACTGCTTTATACGCAGTTTGTAGTACGCGCGGTTTATTGGATGCACTGTTAAGGTTTATATATAGCTCCGAATATCCTTCTGATGTATCGTTCTTCCGAACGCGTTCACAGAGATTTTCTTTTAGTCGCTTTTTCAACGAAAACGTTGTATTTAAACACAAACCGTTAAATATCTCAATTTAAGTATAAATGGACTTAGGCCATTTTCAAAGTAAAGTAACGTCGTATTTAACCATGTCAACATTCGTTCAATAACAATCAGTCGATTGCCTACGCACAAGGTGCTACGCTAATTTGCACAAGGTGATAAGTGCGAGTTGTGCAATGCTATATTATTCTAAACTATAAAACTACATATTATATAAAATCATTCCTTTTAATTTAAGGAAAAAATAAGACGTTACTTTCCGGTCCACCTAATAATATATATAATATATGAGCCGTTTATTTTGAAAGTGGCCTAAGTCCATTTATACTTAAATTGAGATATTAAAGGGTCTGTGTTTCAATGCAATTAAAAATATACGTACAGCATACTAATGAGTCATACTGCTTAAGTGTATCTAAA
>JAITYT010001306.1:131345-157239 GCA_025433975.1 Liostenogaster flavolineata
AGTTTGGCACAAAATTTTCATCACCGAGTCGGACTCGTGAAAGTAACGCAAGGGGCTAATGGAGTTCGTCTCGTCGATCTCGTTTCGACTTCGTCATCGCTCGAACAGTCGAGGTCGCGTGGCACGACGTCGATCCTACGATCGTCCGTCGAAGGTCGATTAGGAAAATCGTCTGACGCGTCATCACTGTCGTCATCGCTATTATCGTTATTTTCCTCATTATTATCATCGTCGTCATCGTCGTCGTAGAACCGGCGACACGTCGACGCTTGCATGAAAACCGCTGGTCATTAAGCGAACGGAAGATCGTAATCACGGTGCACGCGCGGAAACGACAGAGGGCAACTGCTAATAATTTCACGGAGATATCTTTTTATTAGCCGAAGTGATAACAGGCTCCCTTTTTCTTTCTTTCTCTTTCTTTCTCTGTCTGGCATACCTTCGTCTCGCTTTTAACGGCGATGCGCGACTCCACGCCAAACGTCGTCCGCCTTTTCTCCGCTTCGTCGATTCAATTAGTCTTTTCCTGCGGTGTATCATCATTTCCTAATCCCGTGGTTGTCCGCGCGAAATCGTAACCCCGTAAGGAACGATCTTCGACGCGTTTCTTCGACGCTGGGATCCCATCGACGTCCGACTTTACCCACCGAAAATGGCGACAGTAGAAGATATTTCGAAGAGTTTACCAATCGCTATTTATCGTTTAACTATTTAATTGATAATTTATTCGATAAGAATTTATCAGGCAATGGCTACGGAACTGGGCGAGGGTATATCAACGTGGATTCGACAATTATTTTCTACCTAACTCGGTAACGATGTTACAGGTTCTACCGATTCGAAAGAAAGATTCGAACCGAGTTCGAGTGGATCACGGTTCGGGCCAAAGCCTGGCGACAGTGGGCGATGACCGCTTGTTGTCGTTTGGACGCCACCATTTTCTCTGGTGAGGTCGCGACTCGCTACTCCGAAGAAATATCATCTACCGTTTGTAAAACCTCTCTCGCACCGCGTTAAGTTTAAATTCGTCCCCATATTATAGTTGGCTCGAGTTCGAACGCGACACAATTATTTTCATTGGGAGCATCAGTCGGAATCGTTTTGCGAATTTTCTTCGAGTCCGTTTTCTTCGAAGCGACCAGTAGAGCGGTTCGTCGCCGTTTTTCTTGTACCGACGAATCCTTGACGAACGATCAGGAACGAAAATAAGATGGTACGAGAATAAACAGCAGGTCGGCGAAACAGTAGTCTCGAAGGATCTCGCAGTCGCGCCTCAAAATCGAATATCCTTGGATTCGGAACGGCCGGATCGATCCTTCTCTTACGTCCGTGCGCTAATTGATCGGAGCACGAAACGATTTGTTTGCAGCCGACGGCACGTACCGGTCCCTTCCGTTTCGTTAACGCGTTAATTTCCATTGGTCGGTTTCGCGCTAAATATCAACATTGTCCGATATTTTAGACCGATTCCCCTCGCGAGGGTCTCGGGCAGATTCGCTCGACGTATTTAGCCCTTCCGTTTCTAGGACGCGTACGGCTATTACGTCGCTATTAGCGTCCACGGTCTATGGGCGCGCGTACGTGTTGTTTTTTCAGACTTCACCGAGAGCCGGAGGTACGTACGGGGGTTCCACTGTTACCCAGAGGCCAACTTACGATCGACGAAATAGACACGTCGTGAAAATAGATCGATAACATACCTCCGATTATCAATCTAACCGTGATGTCGGTTTAAAGCCCGTCGTCTATGAAAATTCGATGCCCAATCCACGTTAAATAAACACCAAGAACCACCATGGAATCGTGAAAATTAACTTTACCAGAATTAGGTCGCTCGTGCAGCCCTAAAGTCAGAGTCACCGCGTTGTTCCACCCAAAAGCAAAGCCGATTTTCCGCTCGATCTAATCGCTAGCTCTAAGAGCGGAAGGCGTTCTCGACGACACGAAAGCCAAGTTCGATCGTCGAACGATCTCTTTCCCGTCGTTAATCACGTCAACGAAAGGAACGTCACTCACCGTCAACGCGGGGTCCTGCGCGTCTCCTTATCCAGCACCGACGCAGATCCGACAGCTCATAGGTTAACACGCGTCCGTGAGAAACTCGCCTTCCTTCTCCTAGATCTTCCTAGAGATCTTCCCGCTGGATCCAACTTCCCTCTCGCGAAGTCTTACATGGTCCAAAGTTCGTAAGAGCGAGTTCCAGGAGGCATCGATGTCATCCGTGCGTGCATAGGCGCGCTCCGGGTGTCCGTCGCGCTTCCTATCCTCCTCCTCTCGCGATCCTATGGAATCGATCACGTCACTGACCGGCAACCGTCCTGAACGACAAGATCGAGCGATTCGGCGACGACCACGAGCACAGAAACCACGAAAATCGCGATAACGACACGAACGACGACAGGAACCATAACGACGTTCCCGAAGCACGCGACAACGACGACGACGACGACGACGACGACATCGAGATCGAGCCACACCACGACGTCTTTCCAACGATGCTTGCAAAGTTCCAAAGAACCGACGAGGTCGTTGAAAGACTAGCAAGCGGTACGAACCGGACGAATTTATTCGTCGTGGTAGCGATACCAGCGGAACGATGCGCGTTCTAAGGGGATCCGAGGTCGCGTGGACCACCGTCCAAGCTCGACCGCGGTCCTAACGGACGCACATTTGGCACCGTCGTCGTTATCAGTCGCGGTCCGACGATTGGCTGTATCGGAGACTGCGCCGGGGACGCCCTCTCCGGGCGAGGCGCCCTCTCTCTCCCTCTGGCTCTCTCCTCGCGCCCTTTCCTCACCCTCCCGCGAGCCCTGCTCCTCCTCCTCCTCCTCCTCCACGTCCTCGTCGTCGTCGTCGTCGTCGTCTCTCTCGTCTCTCCCTCCGGCACGGATCGGCTCCTTAGAGGCGGGATCATCCACCGGGGTGGATCTCTCCGGCCGCTCCCCACTCCTCTAGCTTCTCTCTTTCTTTCACCTCCATCTTTCTCGCTTTCTCGCCTTCTCGCTCTTCGACACCCTTTCGCGTCCCCTTCTTCCTTTTCTCTCTCTCTCTCTCTCTATATATATATATCTCTATCTCTGTCACTCTTTTGATCTCTTCCGTCTCGTTTTATCCACATTTTTCCCCCATTCCGATGATGTCCGCTTTTTCCTCGTCTTCGACTACTTTCTTCGTCTTCCTTCTTCTTCTACTTGTGTTCTTTCGACTCCGCGCGTATCGTTCCCTCTCTCTCTCTCTCTCTTTCTCTCTTTCTGCCACTAACTCCGTCGGCTGATTTTCTCTCTCTCGCTCTTACGCGACGTCGATACGCTCCACTTTTTCCTCCTATCGCTCGTGTCGTTCTTCGATTCTCTCGTCTCTCATCCCGATTTTCCTTCCTTCTCCGTTTCTCTCCGATGTCCGCTTTTTCTTCGTCTTCGACTACTTTCTGCGTCTTCCTTCTTCTTCTAATTGCGTGTTCTTTCGACTCCACGCGTCTCTTTCTTTTTCTCTTTCTCTTTTTCTCTCTTTCTTGCGCCTACGCGATGTCGATAAGCTCTACTTTCTCCTCCTATCGCTCGCGTCCTTCTTCGACTCTCTCGTCTCTCCATCCCGAACTCTTTCCTTCTTCCTTCGCTTTTTATTCTCTTCGCGACTGTCCGTCGACAACTTCGATGCAGCTCGGCCGTTCGTTCAGTGACTTCTTCTTCATTCGGCTCGGTCGATTTTGTCGATGATTCGTGACTCGTTACGAGTAGAGGAAGAACGAGACCCCTCGCCATGGTGGGTACGAAGAAACTAGCCTCGGCAAGGAGGGTGGAATCGCCATGACGTCGTGCGTCGAAACACCTTCGTTATGACGTAGCGATCTCGCGGTAAAATCGTCGTCGGCTTCTTTCACTCGCAAAATGGACGCGTCGATCCGTCTAGATCGTGATAAAGAAAACGTAAGGATTCGAGTCGTTGCGTGAATGGAGCGACACTGGAAATTTCATCGATTCGGAATTCATGGAGGGCATAACGCAAAAATTTCGCTCCTCGCTGATTTCTTCGATATTGCTCGAACCGAATTTTCCTTTTTTCCTGTTTTCGTTGCTGCTTATTTAATTTTGATATCTTCGTATTACCGTTTTCTCTTTCTGCCGATGCGTGCGTCTAGAAAAAGAAGCATAACAAGAATGCTTAAATAGATGGAAGTAAGTAACGAATACGAGGTGGTCGTGTAAGAATTACAAAATATAAATAGGAGACTGTGCGACTTTATTTTATTAAGTTGTTGCGTATGAAATGTCGGATTTTTAAGTGAATATATATATAACTTAGCAAAACTGCTTTTGCAGCATCATTACTCGGTTTATACTCGTATACAAAAATTATACGAAATTCAAAAGAAATAACAAAACGGAACACTTTTGAAAAAATCTTCTTGGTTGAAATGTGACTCCGGCAATGAACAGTACGACTATATACGGAGTTATGCTAAAAACAAAAGTATAACGAAAACAGGGAGACGAACGTTCGCGTGCAAAGAAAATCCGTCATTTCATATGCACCAACCTAATAGAAGAAGATACGGCGATTATAAAACTGTTTCGGAGTGGAAGAGACGCGAGTAACTAACGACCGACGAAGGAAATGTATTTTCCTTTCACGGTAACCGAGTGATCTTGCCACGAAAGACAATGCAGCAAGATAACGGGCGCGATAGTAAGGAAAAGAAAAGCCGTATCGTAGATTTTCTGAATCACGAACGCGATATTTGCATCCGTCAATTTCTCTCGTTAATTAAATCCTTCCCCTCCCTCGTTAATCGAGTCGAATTTTGTATTCATGACGCAGACCGCGGAAGCTAATTACACTACTTCGTATGGAAGAGTTCAAATTATTTAATATACTGCACTGAATGCTTTCGATCGATTAAAACAAGTTAAATGACAGATATTTCGGCAATTTGCAAATTATCCAAGTGCGAATTTACGGGTTTATTAAAGCGCGCAAAAACGCTTCTTTCCTGCGTTGCCAAGTGATACGACATATTCGCGCGTACTTCCGTGTGTTTTATCGTACAACGGGGTACAGTGAATTTCGTGCGTTCAAATCCGATCATAAGAATCGTCTCGATATATCCGATCGTAGAGGAATTGTATCCACTCCTTTCGTCGTTGCTACGCGAAGAGTTTTATGCGTCCTTCGTTCTTCCTGATATATACGACGCCTATCCCATTCGTTCCTAACGATAGCTTTTTCAAGACGATCGCATGCATGTAATTCAAAGACACTTCGTTCCGTGCTGGAACGTCAGAAACTCTACACGCGATGTAAGACGTTTTTCTTTCGCTCGATGTCCTTGCACTTTCCAACCGATCGCCAAGTATCTTCGTTTCTTTAATACTGATCGGTTAATTGCGTACACCGAAGTAGCGCGAGATGTCGATCGAGAGATCATTGACGATTGCATGATTCCATCGTAGACTAGAAATACAGATATATAATAAAATTATTTCTTTTTATTTAACAAAAATGTACGACGTATTTACAAGACGATATCATTTTTCACGGAAAAGAATGTTCTAAAAACAAAACCGTCGTTCGCGCCTTACTGTTATCTTAACACCGCCCTAATAATGAATAATGTAAAACAAAGATTTTCTAAAAATTTACTATGCTGTCAATTGTAGGCAGCTTAATACTATTGCTGCCGCATTTATCATTCGCGTGTCGTTGATACGACAATTACTGCTTCGCCGAAGTTGGGATTTATTTAGTTCAGTTTCTAAAGTTAAATCAAACGGAGGAAATGCGGTATGTATATACTATTATATTTGAACTTTGTCTAAACACAATAGTCTTACAAACTAAAAAATGTCAAGCCTCGAATTTAGGAAAAAATTAGCCATGAATCCGATGTCTTGTAATAATAACGATTCTCTACCTATTGCGTCAAAAAGATATCGTCGTCGTGAAAGTAAAAAAAAAGGAGGGAAAAAACGTTAAAACGTTAGGTTAATCGGCAAGAAAGTCGACTGGAAAAGTTACAACATTTTGCGATAGTTAAAAAGTTAGCGTAAAAAGTCCCTCTAACCTGATCTCAACGCAAGGAAGAGGTAAAAAATCATCCGAGAAAACGTGAGAACCTAACGCGGTCGCAGGCGCGTGGATAAAATCCTTCGATTGTTCAGGCAAGACCACCCTAACCTACCTAACTGTCTACTGCTAATTGATACTATTTTCCGTGGTGGTCGTTCGTTCTCGTTCGATTGATAAATCGATGGTTATCGAGCGCGATCTAAGGGCGCAAGGTCGCGATTCGAGAACGATCCCATCGACGGCTGGCCCCGGGCCGTAGCTCGAGATTATCTGATGCACGGCATTGCGGACTAACAACGGCGTACTGGGCGCGACACGAGCGACACGTGCGGAACGGGCTTTGCACGGATGTGGCGGGCTGCGGAGGGCGTTTCTCATCGCGATAACGAAGGTATCGCGTTATCTCGCGCTATCTAGCCTCCTTGTTCGTCCTACTGACGAACTGGGAGCGACTGCTACGGCGTTTTCGACGGATCGATTCGTCCTGCCACTCGCGAGGCTTTTTCGATGCGTTTGGCTCGATGCAGAACGAGAAACAAAACGTATTACGCGACGCAGCTGATGACAGGACGTGGAATATTTACACTCAGAACCATTCTGGACGTTAGCTATCAGCTACTCGGTGCCACTTTGAGGCGGAAACGTACACTTACAAACCCTCATATTATTTAATATATGATAGTCGTGGAACCAAGTAGCGTATTATTATGATATTGGACTTATATGAATTAGTTGGTATCGAGAAATATATATTTGCAAAAAGAATCAATATTTCATTTTTTATAATTTTGTACAGTATGATAAACTTTGAAACACTCCCCAATATGCATTGCAGATATCAGCCAAAGATATCGCACCATGGTAAATTACAAAATTAAAAATTTATCTTTCACTTACAAGAAGAAAGTTCATATGTATAAAATAGATAAAATCAAGAACATTCACAAGCACGTGTAATTCTTCTCACTAGGCAGTGGTACAAAAAGGTGCGGAGCGCTAAGGGTTAAACGTCTGAACGAACGACGATTTCGACGGATAGATCGAGGAAATTCGTCCTGCCACTCGCGCAATTTTTTCGATGCGTTTGCTCCGATGCGAGAAAGTATACGAGAGGAAATTCCATGGAAAGAAAAAAAGAAAGAAAGAAGAAAAAAACAGGAGACGTCTGGAGTCTCGACGAAGACGATATCGTTGCGTTTTGACACGACAATGCACTCAGAATCGGTCGGATCGTGGACGCTCGTAAATACAATACGGCGATGTTTCTCGCACGATTGACACGATTGGCTTCTACTGGACGAGGCGGAGCCGACGAACCGAAACTTCACGCATGAACGACGAGGTACGGTCAGACGTAGCTCGTGCTTTCCACAGGAAGCCGAACAGTTAGGGGATCGTCTTTGGCACGCGAGAGACTGCATCCTTGCGCTGGGATCGTCCTTAAACGTTCCCGATGGGAAAGAGCCGCTTTTTAACCTACGATAAATTCACAATATCGTCGAACGTTCTTCCGATTCGATACTGTAGTGTTCATTAATATGTATAATAATATTTTATATATTATATTAGATAGGTGTACTGAAAAGTACTTGAAGTGTCAGAATTATAATCAACATTGTCTTCCACAATATCTTTCAAAGCTTGAAGTGCATTTTAATTTAATTTAAGTTCTCTCTCTCTCTCTCCCTTTCATATAAGTATCTCAAAAGGACTTAACGTTATATAAAATTGCAGTTGAAGTTTATCGATCGTTATTAAACAAATTATGGCGAACGTGTCACCTCGTCTAGGCAGTCTATGCGTCCCGTACATCTCGCACAGGCACTAGTTTTGACTCTGACACTAAAAAGGTTAACTCATTATCCGCCAACGTCCCATTTTCGAGACACATTTCCAAATTTCAAATTCGAGGTTGGTTAGCATGAATATCGTTATACGGTTTTTTAAAATTGTTTAATCTTTTTATTGCATTTTTTAATTGCGATGGTAAATGAGTTAAAATTAGAACGCAAATCGGCAAATTGTTCGATCGGCCTATCGAGGAGCTCAAAGCGGCCGGTTTCTTGCCCGAGGATCGCGAAAGGTGCTCGATTCACGCCGGTCGAGCGCTTTTTTTCCGGCAGGCCGATCGATAATGCCATTGCGAACGCCCTGTATGTGCTCGGTTAATGTTAATGGCAGGGGTTGGCTCGAGCGCGCGGGGATGGTTTGCCCCTTTCGCTCGTGAGTTAGAACTTCCTGAGACTTTCCTCGCCTACCCCGAAAGCAGCCGCCCACGGGAGTTCGAGCTCGGCTGACCGTGGTGGCGCATGCCCTTCCAGGAAATATCAAAAGTGCTCTCGGTTACCGGACTTTTTGTTTATTCGTCTTTTCCTTGGCTCTCCTTCGTCGTTCGGACGTCGTCTCGAGACCAATTTCAAAGGAAACGCGCGATTAGAAGCGCCGTGGAAAGTCCAGAACTTGGCGAGCACTGGCCATCACGTTATCTCGATCGGTAGCGCTTTCAAGCTCAGAGGCGTTAAATTTCCTCTGGTCGCAGCTCGAGACAAGCGAATTCCTCGAAGTCGTGGGACGTAGATCGAATGGAATCGCTTTCGTGTTTTCCCTAATTCGAGAGAAAATTCGGGTAACTTCGACATGGCTATCGCGAGCGACGTGACTGCTCGAGTTATAAAAAATGAATCTAACTTGGAAGAACAAAGGTAATCACTGCTTGTCACGAACGCAACGCATTCAACAGGTTAGTACTGCATATTTAAAAAGAGTCGTTCGTTCGCATGCTTACGAATGCCGCGATGCGTCGAAAGTCCCGCGCACGATCTTCAGATCGTACGAGCGAGATCCTTTCTACCGACCGTCTGACGATCGATTTTTTAAAGTGGAGTTCCAAGTAAAATCATTCCTGTTTTTACATTCGTGTTTCCGAAAGACTTTATCTTACGGCATTTTCCTATCTATAAGGAAATTTACGACGGGGGGTAAAGGGGGAGAAAAATCACATCGAGGTCGCAATAAGATCAAAAACATACCATGAAGAAGGAACGGCCAACCTTCGGGCTACTCTATGAAAATCAAAGAAATTCCTCCTAGCAGATGTAAGTTCTCGATCTTGTTTTACGATTGATTTTTTAAAGTGGAGTTCGAAATAAAGTCGTTTCTGTTTTTGTATTCGTCCTTTCGAAATACCTAAACCTACAACATTTTTCTATCGATAAGGAAACTTACGACGGGGAAAGGGGGAGGTAGAAGGAAAGAAACAGCACCTTCGGGCTACTCCATAAAAATCCAAAAAATTAGCAGTGTCGTGCCACTCATCGTTATCGAAGAATTGAAATGCGAAGCATCTACGTATGCTAAATGCCGCGTGGATCGATGCGATCACGAGGCCAATCTTACGATCTTAATTGGAAAACATAGGCGCGAGGCCATTAGGGACGGTGAAAAGGCGCTCGTGATCTTGACGCGCGCTCGACGGTGCATCGTACCCAAGGGAATCGTCGATATCACGTGATTTAATTTGTTACAATTAGGGCAAGGGATCCCGTGATAGGATGGAGCTGCCGAGAAGAAGAACGACGGCCAGGGAGAGACAAAGAGCGAGCGAGCGAGAGAGAGAGAGAGAAGGAGAACAAGGGAGGTAGGGAGAAACTACGCACGTACCCGCGCCCTGCTATTAATATCAGTTAACGACCCGATATGATCGCTCGTCCATATACGGACGGACGCACGGTACTACCGGCTGCCCCGTTGTTAACCGTTGTATTCCAGACGTAGAAGTACGGCTCCGAGAATCATGACTTCGGCCGCGATTCAACCCCATCGATCTGCAAAATCGACGAAAGGTGACTCACTGCGTCGTCACCGTCGAAGCATGGGATCGCGATAAGCGAAAGAACGAACGAGTCGTTCGTTTCGTTAGGTCCTCGCCTTCATCGTGATAACGGGACGGTACTGTTCGTCGTATGCAAACGATATTGGTACGAAGAGAAAGAGAACAGATTGCTAGGGATCTTGGCAATGTCCACGTTGGCCTATTTGGTTTCCACGTTGGTGGCTGATGGGATTGTTCCTCGCGAATCAACGGCTGATGAGATTTCAAAGCGACGACTTAAAAAAGAAAAGAAGACGGCTACCCCAAAGAACGATAATGGTGAGGAGGTAAGAGGGCAACGGAGGCAGGGGATGGAAGGATCGATGGGTAGGTGGTGGCAGAGACGAAGGGGAGGTTGAACTCTATATCCAGCAGTCATCCGAGCCAGCGTCGAAACGAGGCAGTCGCTCGAATTACCATAAGCATTCATATATGCGCCGGCACATTATACTTGCATACCTAGTCGAGCGACATGAAGGTGCTCGACGGTGGCAAGCGCTGCTCCTAGGGTCGGAGGTTCCCTCCGCCAGGTTACCGGCCACCAGCTCGACCAGCCAACCAGCCAGTCAGCCAACCAACCAACCAACCCGCCGACCAACATGCCTACTTACTTACGCGTACCGGCCGCCTTCACGAGCCGGCGGCACGCGAGCCTGATTGACTTGTAGATGAGGCGACACAGTCGATATACTCCGGACTCGGCCGTCCTGCTAAGAAAACCTCCCGCTGAACGTCATAGGGGTATCGAAACTTGGACCATGCTCCCCTAGTCCGCGCTCCCTCGTTACAAGCTCGTTTCCATTGGCCTCTCCGCCCTCTCGATTTTCGATCCCCACAGTTTTTCTCTCTTTGTCATTCTTATCGTCCATTCCATCGCCGTCGTGTTCCTTTTTTTGGTCAGATTTCGTCGTAGAAACGCTTTGGGTTAAGGTTACGCATCTATCCATTTTCTCCATTTCAGTCTCTGTTAGACTCTCGATTTCCCAATTCGTACTTTCGGTATTTTCCTGATCGCTTCTCCCCTTTTCCGCAATCGGCAACCGTTATCCAGTTAATTAATCTCGTCTCTGACGACGTCGCGGCGACGACGGAAACATCGACGAGTTCCCTCTTCGGCGATTTTCGAGAAGTTCGAGACTCGGTTGCCTTCTGGAGTGTCCAGGACCCCCAAAAGCGCAACGCATTCGAACAAAACGGGCCAGCTAATTTAATCGACGCCATCGATACCAGGCAGGTGCCGGCCTGGCGGTTAAGTGATTGCCTCGCAATACGACGTCCCCGGAGCGAATTCATCTATTTCACGGGAACCGCGTCCAGGTGCATGCGACCACCTTGGGAACTTACGAAATGAAATTCTCTCTCCTCTCGCCAGCCAAATTTCACTCGTCCACCCGAACCACCTCGGTATTGCTTTCACCTATACTTCCTACATCTTATAAGCATAAGCTCCTAAGTTGAACTTGCGCAAACTTGAAAACTAACCAAGCCGAGAAATTTCAACTTGAACCAACCAACGAGAGGAATGCCCTTCGCTCGAACGAGAAAAGCTCGAACAACCCCGGATCGAACCATCCCACAAACCCACGAGATCGATCGGTAAAGTAGTCGACTCTAACCTCGCGATTCCACTGGACTGAGAAAAAAAAGGGTAGCGAGGAAAGGGTGTCTTATCGACGGCAGAACCATCTTGGATTTACCAGTGGCGCTAGCCACGGTTCGTTCGTTACCCTAAGAGTCGTCGAGAAAAAACGATCGATGAAAGGACACCCGTGGAATCCCGTCTACCGATCGAGCGCATCTACACGGAGGCATCGCCAGAAACGACCGGGGAGAGCTCGGGATGGGCGCCGTGGCGGCGCGGCGACGCCACCGACGCGCCGGTGGCGTCGGCGTCGCCTGGTCGTCGACGTCGGTGGTGGCGGTGGCGGTGGCGCGCACGCTGCGCCCCCTGATGCAGGGTGGACAGAGTATTGATTGGTCGGCGCTTAGCCGCCGTGCAAAAGGGTGGCGGAATCGGCAGGCGCCATCACGCGGGTCACCGCGACCGTGGAAAAAGGGCCGTCCAGGCAGTGGCCGCGATCTCTCACCGAAAAGATGGTCATGATGGCTGCATTGGACGAGCACGAGCGCAAAGTCGTCCTCGAGTTCTGCCACCTGCTCGAGAAGAGTAAGCAGCTGTTCAACGGGCTACGCGATCTCCCACAGTACGGGCACAAGCAGTGGCAGGGATACTTCGGGCGCACCTTCGACATCTACACGAAGCTCTGGAAGTTCCAGCAGCAACACAGGTGAGTCACTCCAGACTCGACTGCCTTCTCGCTCCGTCGGACTCGTTCTTCCAATTACCGCGTCATCGTCGTCTCCGTTTTGCTCCTCGAATCGTCCTAATCCGCCACCTTCTCCCGCCGCTCCTCCCGCTGCTCCTCCTAACGGTGCTAGAGACTTCGTCTAGTCGATGACTCCTCCGCGTCCTCGAGCGAGCTAATCGAAAGACCTTCCGATCCAGACGCCAGAACCGTTCGGTACTGGGCCGATCGACGCCTCGAGGACGAGATCGTCGGACGATGGAGTTTGGGAGATCATCGACAGCCTCGTCCGAGAATTACGAGGAGGAGGCTCGTGCTCGACCGAGGTACGAATCGATCGCTTCCATGAATCGCGCGAGTACGACGCGATGGCGCCAACTCGCGTGCACGCCACCGCTCTCCTCCTCGTAATTCCCGTACGCGAGGCGCCACGTGACCAGGTCCTCGTGGACCCCGCTGATCCTTCCGCTCCTCGTGCATCGCGCGTGCATTCGACGCTGGTTTTAGCTCGTTCCGTCTGCCACGCGTTTCGTCATCGAACGAACCCCTTCCTCGTCCTACGGCTAGCCTCGAAGGAGCCTTCGAGCGACTAGAATTCGTAGACAGGCTCGATCGAGATCAGGCCTCGAGGCGAGGACGTTCTTGACGTCGGGCGTGACCGAAATCCTTTTTAGCGACGCCTTCTAGCGCGTGGGACGACGACGACGACGACGACGACGATCGAGGGCCGTTTGGTGGGTGCTGCCGTACGATCGATCGATCGATCGAGTCGAGTCAACGAAGTGACTCACGAGGCATCGCCGTCCCCTCGAACTGCTGTGCCTCGAAGCCACGATGACTGCTGTGTTCGAGGTCGAGGCGTTCGAGAAAGGGATTCGA
Organism: Liostenogaster flavolineata; assembly: GCA_025433975.1. Classification (NCBI taxonomy): domain Eukaryota; kingdom Metazoa; phylum Arthropoda; class Insecta; order Hymenoptera; family Vespidae; genus Liostenogaster; species Liostenogaster flavolineata. The sequence continues at coordinate 144,468 of JAITYT010001306.1, forward strand.
ATCGTTTTCGATCGTTCGAGATATTTCCGACGCCTAAGGTATCTAGATCGATCGAAGGACGCGTTCGAGAGTCTCCAAGAGGCAAATTGAAGCCGAGTCGGTCTCCTTCGTGATTACATCGAGGGTGGAATCGAGATCGGCGTATCGAGGGATCGAGCGTATCTAGGATGAACGCGGGCTTTGCTCGACACTCGCGTGTAACTGTTGAAACGTTTCCAAGCGAAGAGCACCTTTTTCGCATGGATTGGCCTACTTACGAGCCACCGCTTTCAGGCCAAAAATGATTCCTTCGAATGAACGCGAGATATCGCGTCTATATTAGCCGGGATTTAATGGATATTTTTTCGCTTGGAATATTTGGCAGCTTATTTGAGGTTCGTCGCGTAAGCCTAGCTTCTAACGATTTCGATCTTAGTTATTCACGATGTCCCTCGTTCCTTGCTCTTCCATATTGGGTCGGTGCGTATGAAATGTCGGATTTTTAAGCGAATATACCGGAAAGTTCCGTCACATAATGTCATCGCAAATTTCAACATCGACTCCTTCGACCATTGCATTTCTACGTATGTACTCGATATATGCGAAAAGAGATGGTCGGCAACCATAACAATTATATTGGGTTGTCCGGAAAGTTCGTGCCGATTTTGAAGAAAAAAAATTAATTATGTAATATATATAATTGTTTATTTTATATATATATAATAAAAAATATAATATAAATAATAAAATAATAAATAAATTAAAAAAGAAACCGAAAATCGACACGAACTTTCCGGACAACCCAACATTATTCGGTAAATATTAGTTAATCTATCGAAAACGTATTGGTTTCTTTTCACTCAAAAGCGGCAGAACTTTCCGGTAAACCTAATACTTAAAAATCCGAGATTTCATACGCACCAACGTAATAATTTCCATCTCCTCGTAAAACGTTAATCGGTAAATTCAACGATACCGATGCGTTATCTGGAATTTGAACCGATCGAGTATTATAATAGTTCCACTTCCGTTCCTGTCGCACTTACGCCCGTGCTTATTTTAAGTCGATCGGAAATTAATATCGCCGAGTACTCTTCGAACGGAGCGAACATTTTAGCAGATTTAGGGAATATTGGATCGTCGCTTAGACAACGTCCGCTCTCGAACGGCTGCATCTATCGACGCGACGTCGATGAATAAACGCCGTTGGTCGATAGTCGGCTGCTTGCTACCTTATACAGCGAATATTTTCGTACGAAGCGCGTCCTCGGACTTTTCGGATAATTTTAGCAGCCGCTAAGTCGATGGGGTAAATAAAGAATTCGGAAATTTCGATCGGTCGAAAGACGTTCGTTGGAGGTTCGAATTAAAGTCGGTCGATCGTTGGAGGAGGGGCTGCAACGAAGTGCACCGTATCGATTACAAAATTTTTTTTTATTTAAAAACTAACATTCGCATACGCGCCGACTTAAAGCTCGTTCTTAAAGCCAGTGAATCGATACGGCGGACGATCGCGTAAAATTACATCGAATTTTCCGACAAAGTCGAACGCTGGAACGTCGCCGTGGACGTAAAAATACTCGTCGTTCGACTTGGCGCATCATCGCGATTTACTTCGACCTGTTCGCAATAAATCGCACGCCGTACGTCGTAAAAACTGGCCCCTCGAAGAACGATCAACGAAGAAAAAAAAAAAACGAGTAGACGTACGATCCTTTCGATCCTTTGGGGAAAAAACTCGCGTCCTTCCACGCGAAACAATGCGAAAGAAAATTCGAAGACGAACGGTACCTTCTTCCAGGATGATACTGGACACGAAATACGGCCTCAAGAGATGGCAGATCGGCGAGATCGCGAGCAAGATCGGTCAGCTCTACTACCACTACTACATGCGCACGAGCGAGACGAGCTACCTTCACGAGGCCTATTCCTTCTACGCGGCGATACGCGGTCGCGCCTATTACAGCCGCGCCGCGAAGGAAAACAGGAGCGACCTGATGGTGAAGAAGCTGAGGTACTACGCCCGCTTCATCGTCGTCTGCCTCCTGCTTAACCGCATGAAGCTGGTGCGGGAGCTGGTCCAGGAACTGGACGCCCAGATAGCCGACTACACCAGCACCTACGAGCCCGACGATCAGCTGGAGTGGAACCTCGTCCTGGACGAGATAAAGGCCTTCGTCAAGGCCGAATCGGCGGTCGGCGTCTTGCACTCGGACTCGAATCCTGTCGTACTGACCCACAGGCTCGGCCCGCAGACGTCGCCGCCGATCGAACGGTCGCCACCCATGTGCCTATCCCTGCAGGAGATCCTGATAGTCGGTAACTGTTCCGATCAGGTTAAGTTCAGTGAGTTGTCGATGGACATGTTCAGGATGCTACAGACCCTCGAGCGAGAGCCGAGGGACGATCCCAATCACCTCCACGACGCATCGCCCGCCGGTAGGATGCCCTTCAGGCCTGGGCCCTATCCCGGGGCCGAGAACGGCGCGCCCAGACGCGACAATCCGCACAAATACCTACTCTACAAGCCGACCTACAGCCAGATACAGGTGTTCCTAGCCAGCGGCTTCAAGGAGCTGCCAGCCAACGGCGCGTTACTCCTATATCTATCGGCGGACGGCTGCTTCTCGACCGTCAAGCACCCGGAAGAAAGTGAGTCTTTATTTTGCTCCGTAGCTTGCCGAGCGCCACTTTTTTTTTCCTTCTTCTTTTCTTGCCTTTTGCTGGTAACCGCTACCGATGTCGATGTCGTTGTCGTTGTCGTTGTCGTTGTCGTTGTCGTTGTAGCGGTGGTAGAGCGGCGCGAGTGCCGATTCTTAAGGCCGAAGCGCTGCTCCGTTCTTTGTAGTGGGCTAGTCGTTTCGATAGGAACGTACTCGAGTAGGTATTTGCTTTTTATCGATACGTCGAGACTCGGGATTGGAACGCTTAAGTCGAGACTCGATGTTGACTTTTAGTTGCAGTCTTTCCTTAGATAGAGCAATTTAGGGTACCGTTTCGAATCGAGGACGATCGATGGATCCTTCGACGTACGATGATTTCGAAACTCTAGGAATTTGCTTGCGACGTCAACGGCGTTCCACGGGCGAGGATTTAAACGATCTTTGTTTCGCTCGAGAGCTAGCAGCGCTGCGCGGCTTCGTCGTTTTGATTGTTGCTAGAGCTCGGACTATTGTTCGCTTTTTGCTGTTTATTTCAACGTGATTTACGATTTTGGTTAAATCGTAACCTAGCCAAGCCTCTTGCTAGAAACTTCATTGAATAATCGTCGTTATTACTCGTTGTAAGCTCGTAAATGAAACAATTTAGCCTTCGAATTACGATCGTATTTCGTTCACGTTGTATATTCACAAAGATGCTGTTTATCTATCGTGATTTACGATTTTGGTCAAATCATAACGAAAAGCCTCTGCTAGAAAGATCATCGAGTAATCGTCGTTGTTACTCGTTGTGAGCTCGTAAATGAGATAGTTTAGCCTTCGAATTACGATCGTACTTCGTTCGCGTTATATTAATTTGTTCGGAAACTCATTTCGTTATTTTTTATGTTTTTTTATGTTGTTTTTATGAAAAACTGTTGGGAAAAAGCGAAATTACTTTGCGAACAACCCAATATTTTCGCAAAGATGCTGTTTATATAATGCGATTTACGATTTTGATCAAATCATAACCTAGCAAAACCTCTTGTTAGAAAGATCATTGAATAATCGTCGTTACTCTTTGCAAGCTCGTAAATGAAATAGTTTAGCCTTCGTTCGTACTTCGTTGGCGTTGCATTTTCGCGAAGATGTTCGCGACAACGTTTCTACTCAAACTCGAGAATATCGCGTCGAAGGATCGACGCATTTTGGATCACGCGAGCAGAGAAATCCCTGATCGAGCTCCGGCTAGATAATTATCGTTCGTAGTTTCGCTCGCGAAAAGACAAATGGTTTTTGCAACGTGAAAGAAGGGAGGCTAGCGCGAGCGCGACCGAAGGTCGTCCAAAAAATTTCAACGCGAGAACGGTCGAGCCATCGATGTAAAAGGGCTCGTGGCGCGAGCGGAGGAAACGGCTCTCGTCGTCTCGCGCGGTTAAAGCGAATCACTCGCTCGACGAAGCCGAAAGGCGCACGCGTGTCGCGACTCTTTCGGTCAGTTTTCTCCGCTGACACTTTGCCGCACGATCGAGGGGAAACGCTTCCGCGTCTACGGATTATCGAGCGTTTTGAGATGTCTCGGAGCCCGTTTGCATTCGTACGTTCAGAGGAAAAAGCATCTTTCGAAATTCATTTTATTTAAAGAAAATATTTTCTACCGACAAGTTCCGTCAAATAATGTCACCTCGTGTCACTTTCAAACACTTTCGACATTGACACTTCAACTGTTGCACTTTTACACACGTGGGCGATATTATGTACGCGAAGAGGCGTTTAGTAACAATGGAAATCACATCGTCCTGTAAATATTAGTCAATGTATCGAAAATCGATTAGTTTCTTTACTTCAAAGACAGACAGAACTTTCAGTAGACCAATTGAATTAAGAACGATTGTCAAAATTAATTTAATTTAAAGAAAATATTTTCTATCGAAAAGTTCAATCAAATAATGTCATCTCGTCTCACTTTCAACATTAATACTTCGACTATTGCATTTCTACGTACGTGGTCGATATTATATACGCGAAGAGGTGATTAGTAACAATCGAAATTACATCGTCCTGTAAATATTAATCAACGTATCGAAAATTGATTAGTTTCTTTACTTCAAAGACGGACAGAACTTTCAGTAGACCAATTGAATTAAGAACGATTGTCACGAATTTTGTTAAGCATTCTTCTCGGTATCGCGGTAGGTGTGAACGCGACGCATGTCGTTTCCGTTCGATCTTCGACATTCCGGATAGCGAGATATCGATAATAATAAAAACGTAGAACAAGCTGATAAAGCTACATACGCTCGCCTACGGGCACGTATTTATCGGCGGCTGTCTAACGAGCACTTTGTCCTCGTTGTCGAAGATCCTCTACATAATCCACCGACGTGGAATAAGTCAGAGATTCGAAATGACTTCCGCGTATTAAGATTCAATGGACGAAGTTCTCTCAGACGTTGAACGTCGGCCTCCTCCTCCTCGATCGATCCACCGCCGAGAATATCCCACGTTCTAACATTTTCTGATCGTAGGAAGGAGAGTGTGGTCCACTCGCGTGTCCCTCACGGTCTTCGATGACAGCTCTTGCAGAAAAACTTTGACGATGACACTTTAACGATCCTCGCTGTACCGCGAACGACGTTGTTAGAGACGAGGAACCGGACAGCGTGTTTACGTTAAAAGTCAATTTATAACGCGCTCTCGCTCGCGACACGTGTCCCCGTCTACGTCACGAGGCAGCGCGTCGTCCCTCTCTTAAATGTCACCGAAGTTGCCCAGGCGCGATCAAAAATACGATATCGACGACAACTCCTCGACGGATTCCCCGAGACGTTCGTCGAAAATCGAACGGCATTGCATCGATCTATCGTATCGAATTTTAGCCTGGCTGCTGGAGTTTGACGAGCAAAACTCGGCGATAGGCGCGTTCGATTATTTTCTCGAAGACGTTAAGTCGAGAATGAAATTTTCAGTTAACACTTGGCCGACCGATCGGTGAGATCTCCCACTTTGACGTTAGCAACGCGTTTCTTTTTTTTCCGGAACAATTAGGGCAACTAATTGGAACAAATGGACACAAAACCCAAATCTGTCGCGGAATACAACAAATATGCGAAAGGAGTTGATCGTGCAGACCAATGTATATTTTATTATAATATTCTTCGAAAAAGCACCAAATGGACAAAAAATACAGTGCTTTATTTTTCGAATGCTGCTCTTTTTAATTCATTTCTAATCCAAAGAAAATAAATAATAATAAAAAGACGCGTAACAAGTTTTTGCTTAAAGTTGCAATAGCGTTGTTAGAAACATACGAAATTTAATATTTAAGCGTAGCGATAGAAAGAACAAGACGAGCGCGATGGAAGCTAAGCGTTAATAATTTTTCTACAAACTTTTTACAAATTTTCTACCAATTTCATCCTTGACGACCTGATACTTCGATCATAACGTTCAATTCGAGAATAGGCCGAACTCTTCGTGTGCCTTCCGGCGAAACTTTCGATTCTCGAGGGAAAAAAATTAGATCAAAGAGGATATCTCGCATGGATTCGACGGCGAACGCGACGGGCATCTTTTCTAAAGGACATTCGCTTCTCCGCGGACCGTTCTGAATAGACCTCGGCGTTTTGCTCGATGCACTCGTGCGCGGTCGGTCACGAGAGAACGACGAGCGCGTCAATCGGATCAAAGTGTGTGCATTCGTCCGCTGCCTATCTTCATTTAGGTAGGTAGGGCTTCGCGACGATACCGCGAACATTGGAACATTGACGCTTAACCCTTTGACTGCGGCACACTCTCGTACGAAACCATCGATATGTACGACGCGAATTTTGCACGTTATAACGTTACGTTGCGAAAATCTAAATCGTTTTAAACACCATCGACTGCCTCTACCAGCTATTTCCAGTCGTTGTGTCGTGCGAAACTATAAATTCTACGTTAGATCGGTTTGGTAGAAAGGTAGATGTCTTATAGCAGGAAAAATTCAGCGAGCGTATATATACGCCTTTCGTGTATGTTAATCGATCCTCGAGGGCGTATATATACGCCTTTAGCGTTGAAAGGGTTAAAAGTCCGGATTTGTCAGACGAAAAACGACCGACTGTCAACGACTCTGGATAAAATCCACACGAGGAATCTTCGTTGAACTCGTTGAAGTCGTATTTTCACTCTGAAGAGTTGAAGATGTCGAAAGAGTCGACTCGATTCGTCAAATCGGGAAATTTTGGTAAAATATTGTATTTCGAATCGTAACGACACTCCATCATGACAAAGTACGAAAAATCGTAAGAATCGATGACAAATCTTTTCGAACTTTAACGATAATAAGTTGACGATCGATCGAACAATTGGATGCGCGGTCCGCTCGATCGGTCGACCAATTGGACTCGATCGATTCGTCGGTGCCTCTTTGTTACGGACACGAAAGAATCGCGCGAGCGACGCTGGAATCGGTAATATCGAGGCTCTCCGATCCTATAAATAGTTCTTGAAAAGAGGCAACTTGGTCGGCCGCTCCAAGGCACGGTTACTTCGTGATCCTCGATCGCTTTGTTAGGTCACTTTTAAAGGGCTCGAATCTTATAAACCCGCGCGAATAGCGCGCACTCGATAATTCAAGGAGTTTCGCAAATCGGCTCTACAACATCCGTGGCCATCGAAATCGTCGATAACGAAGAAGGAGTAACGAGTTCTCCATCGATCTCCCGATAGAATTCTTCCTCCATCTTCCGTTCCCTCTCCACCGTCTTTCTCCGGCCATTACGGACGTAACACATCGGCTGATAAGTTTCCTGTCTGACAGACAAATGGCGCCACAAATACAAAATTAATATTTTTTTAGAAAGTACTAACCTTCGAAAGATAGCTATACAAATTTCATGACGATCTGACGTTTGGTTCAAAAGTTACAGTGGTAACAGTGGAAAAGGAAGAATTTCGTGTGTTGATAAAACATTGCTCTTTGATGGGAAAAAGCACCGTTGAAACGAAAGATTGGCTTGATAAATGTTATCCGGACTCTGCGCCAGGAAAAATCGACTGGTTTGCTAAATTTAAACGTGGTCGTACGAACACCGATGATGCGGCACGCTCTGGTCGCCCAAAAGAGGTGATTGCATCGGGAAACATCAAAAAAGTCCAGAAAATTGTTTTGGCAAATCGTAAAGTAAAGATACGAGAGATAGCTAACACTCTAAAGATATCAAAGGAACGCGTAGGCTTCGTTTTGCATTATCGGGCGTTATTTTTAGACCGGGAACTTATCAGGCGATGTGATACAATACGAAAAATCGCTTTCCACCATCGACGTTCACTCCAAGGGAGGGAACGATCTTCGTATCGGAGGGAACATAGGGAAGCAGAGACGACTCTTATCAACGTCCAGGGAAACCTTGACGATGAACTTCGTACGTGAGAGCGCATCCGAGCAGACGAGGAGGAAATTCGCGAATCCTTTTTGTCTTTAATTAACAGCCATCTTCGTGAAAGTTTCATGCGGATCGGAAGACGACGTTTCGAGGGCTCCCTCGCGAGATGCATGCACGTGCGACCGTGACCTCTTATATCGTACCGTCCGCTGAATTAACCAAATAGCAAATCCAGGTCGTTTAGATGGTTTCCTAATAATCCACGACCTCGCCGCCCCTCTTCTTCGCCCTCGACTCTTCGCGCTAGCTTCCAGCCTTCCCTCGTCCTTTTCCCACGGGTTTTCGCGCGTCCACTCGTCGTCCTGCTCGTCTTTTCGATCGAACGATCGGATGAATCGTTGGCGAAGGCGCAAGAGTTTCCCCGTTTCTCCTTACGTCGAGATCGTTGCGCGCATTCGTCCGTCCAAGGTCGATGGGTTCTTGAAAAATTAAGCGAACCATCCCCTGTACCCTGTACGGGCGAAAGTACGGCGTTGGCTGTGATTCAGAGGGCCGAGGTTGTAGTCTGAACGCCGACGCGAAAAAAAAGGTCTTTTAACGAAAGTGGAGTAGCGTATCCGTGTCAAGGTCGCGTGTCGCGATAAAGATTTCCCACGGACGCCGACAGTCGATTCGAAGTTCGCGATCAATATCGAGATATCCGGAACGGCCCGTCGATATCCCCCGTTCATCGATACGTCCTTGCAATCGAGATACCAACGCGACGTCCGGTCGAATTTCGTTCGTTCGTTCTATCGTTCTCGACGCTACAACAAAAAATCCTCATATTTCCATCGATTTTCCATTTACGGATCATCGAAATTGAATTAATCTCGGAATTCCTAACTTCGACTACGTCCTTCATCAACGCAGCGTCCCGATCGAAAGACAGGCGCCTTCAAAATTGCGAAAGAATCGCGATTAGGAAACCTCTTATCTTTCTCTTTGTCTCTCTGATCTCTCCGGTCAATTGAAAATCGAGTAACGACGTTGAAGTGGCATTTAATCCGAAACGTAAAACGCAAACCTTAACATCCACCGATTGAGAATAGCACGATGTTGATAAAAATTCGAACATTTTGCAGTGGGGTACGACCTGGGTGGCGTGTCGACGTGCAGCAAGAGGGACCCTGAACACGGTAAAAGGCCAACCGGCGGTAAGGAACCACACTGCCTTTATCCCGGTGATCTCTACCCGTTCACGAGGAAGCCGCTCTTCGTGGTCGTCGACTCGGAGAACAGCTTCGTGTTCCAACAGATACCACGTTACTTCGGGCAGCCGCTGATGGTCCTCATGTCGCCTCAGGATACGCCGCCGACCCTGCGCGATCTACGACACGGCGGTAGCCTGTTCACCCTGTTTCTTCACGCCCCCCTTGCCGCCTTTTGCCTTATATGCAACGTCGGGAGCCTCGCCGTGCACCATTGGGAGCGCTGCCAGCGTTACATCGAGCGATTCCTCAACGAGGCCAGTCAGCTCGTAACGCACTCCCGATGTGGTAAGAGTTCTATCTCGCCCTCTCGTTCTCTCTCCTCTTCCCTCGCCACGCCTCGCCTCGCCATACCGACGCGTCCGAATTCAACGGATAGGACCACCACCTACCCAGCTACCTAGAAGGGAATCTGGAGAATTCGAGTCGAAGTGATCGAAGCCTGGAATGCAACGCTCGATAGGAATAGAATTATGGAGCGATTTACGCGATTATGGCCATTCGAATCCCATCTTTCAGCGTGTACACGCCAAGAGAGTCGTCGTCGCTTCGACCGATCGAGTTCCAACCGACTTGGCGACTTCCGATAGTTCGCCTGGTTGGTCGACGCTCGTCGAATCTTGACGACTCGATTCGGATTCGATGGTACGGATCGAAATTAAAGGAAATAACGCGTGGTGTATCGCTTTGACTCGTTAAATTATAGACGCTTCCATCGTCACGCTGCTACATCGAATACGATGAATAAGGAGTTCGGTAAAAAACTGATTACAGGGGGAAAATTCATATCTTAGGAGTAAGAAAGTAGCGGGTATCGCCGGGCTTCTCGAGGCGGCAGCAGGTTGCATCGAAAGCGATTTACGATCACGTTACGACGATAAACAGAGTTGGCCCATATCCAGGCGTGTTTATCGGCGAACTGGCAATCTCGCCTTCCACGTGCGATCCCCTCGTGGAAGGGTTCCCTATTGTCTCTTTTTGCTCTACCCTTTCTTCTTTTTGTCCCGGGCGATTTGTCGCGCGAATTCTCGCCGTGCGAGCACGTTTCTTCGCGAAACATTCGATGGAGATATCGGGATTCGCGGCGTGAAACTTTCGGCAAATCGACGCGATGTCGAGCGATCGAATACAATGAGACGACAGATACCGCGCGTACTCCATTGCAGTTTGTTGCGCCTAGCGTAAGGAAAATGGCAAAGTTTCCGCCGGGTACGAGAACGTAACAATGACGAGGCCGTGTTTGAAGCGCGAGAGGAGATTCCGGTCGCGTCGTTCTGTCGATAGAAAATTTCTTATCGAAGGAAATTCCCATACTCTCGCTTGAGTAGCGCGTTTAGCGCGTCGGATCATCGAGGGCCACGCTGGATCGACGTATCCTAGAAATAAGCTCTTCGTTTCCTGAGTTTCGCTTTTAAGGCGACGCTCGCCCTTGTTATTTCGCGTAACGTTGATACGCTCGTAAACGTCGACTCGGTTGTAAACAAGGGATCCGTATCGAGAGAGGGTGTCTTTAGCGCGCGAAAACCGAGATACGACCGTAACCGAAGCTGTTAACGCGCGAAGTACCTCTAACCGCGAAATGGTTTCACCGAATTACAAGGATGATGTTAGGTTGATGCGTATGAAATGTCGGATTTTTAAGTGAATATATAAAACTGCGTATCTTCTCTCAAAAGCTGTTTATTCGATCAACATACGCTCCATTTTCTTCGATACGTTTTTTCCAACGAGATTTTAACGCATAGATGCCTGTCTTAAAGAAATTCTGATCTTTAAAATCGATGAACTCTGATATGGAATCTTTCGGACTGTCTTCATTTCTAACTCACTGTTCTAAATGTTCAAAAGAGTAGAAGTCGCTTGGCGAAAGATCCGGTGAATAAGCTGGGGTGCTGCAAAATTTCATATTTTAATTTATTTAATTTCTTTCACCTTGCCAATTTCAGAAAGGTGTCGCAATATCGTTGTATGATCAACTTTCGTTCTGGTGACAAGTTCCCTCGTAGATGCACTTGGATTCGTTCCCACCAATGCTTTCTGAGCATTATTTTTCATAGATTTGGGTCTTCCACGAGATTCATTTTGCCTGCAGTTTCTGCAGCATTATTATCAAGTATATACTCGTATAAAAAAATTACACGAATTCGTATCCTTGCGAAATTTAAAATAAACAACAAAAACGCTTTTGAGAAAATCTTCTTTGATGAAACGTGACTCTGGCGATAGACAGTACGACTACAAACGAGGTTATGTCAAAAGCAAAAGCGTAACAAAAATAGGGAGACGAACGTTCGCTTGCAAAGAAAATCTGACATTTCGTATGTTCCAACCTAATATTCTCCTCTCCTTGCCCGAAGATTCAAAATTTCCTTTTAATTCCTATTTGTACTCGTCCTCGACTATTGGAGAGAGAGAGGGGGGGGATGAGGAGAGAGAGAAGGAAAAAAGGAAAGGCTGGAGGGTCGACGTTGTTCTCGTTATTTTGCAGAAACCAGCGTGCTGCAGTTCTTCGGTGACGATTTCCTACGGCTGCTGCTGGTACGTTACGTGTTCTGCGACGTGGTGCTACATTTGCATCGTTCGTTCAGGGGTCGCCAGCAGAGGCCCCGTTGCCATCCGCCCCTGCCAGACGCCGAGGTGCTCGAGCATCCGAACCTCCATCACTTGGTCTACGAACTGGCCGGCTGCCTGGACGTCCGCGATCACTTTCCGGACAGCAACGAGCTAGCCTGACCCAGGCATCTTCCCTGTCCAGCCCCCGAAACGACGTCCCTGTTATCACCTTACAATCACGATTACGATTACGATTACTGTAATTACAATTGCAACAATAAAATCGTTACACTGAGACCTCATTAAACCGCGTCTTGGCAGTAATCGCGTGCTCGTAATCGAGATCGCCCGCCACCCGATCCCGTAAGATAAATTAGAAGGAAGAAACTTTTGGCTCGGAGCGACCGGCTCCAAGCGACGCGTTCAACTGCTACGAGGTGATTTTGATGCGGATGACTGAGAAATGGCGATTCGATGAATCTCAATATTACCGTCCATTGTTCTTTGCGTTTTATCGTTCTAACACGATAAATATTGTTACAGTATAAAGTGATATTATTATTATAAAACGATAAGTGCTGAACACGCATCTTTAGATATTTATATAAACGCTTCGCTCCAGATCGATCGATCGAACGATACCGATACGATCTCGATACGATTTCGATCGCAGCCAATGGATGATACCGACAATAGCGTTAAAAGGTACTTTTATCGATATCAAATTCGTCAAATTGATCTCGCTACGATAATTATCCTCGACTAACCCGTTCCGCTATAAAAGAAAATCAGAATAAAAACGTACTTTGTCGATAATTCTCCAATTGTTTTCATCGAATTCCCGAATCGTCGTTACTTTCGATGCTCCAGACTCGCTTGTGCATTCGTTACGAGAGCTTGGTGCTATTCGCGTTTATAATCAGTCGGTCGTCACCCACGCGCGCTCCTCTTTCTCCTCTCTCTCTCTCTCTCTCTCTCTCTC
>JAITYT010001306.1:169227-181470 GCA_025433975.1 Liostenogaster flavolineata
ATTCTTAATATAGTTGATGAACAAAATACCATGCGCGTCCCAAAATACGGATGCCATAATCCTGCCAGCTGGCTTTTGAAATTTTGGTCGCTTTGGCTGTCTTTCATTGGCTGTTGTCAACTCAGCTGACGATCTTTCTGATTCAGGTGTGTAGTAATGGATCCACATTTCATCCATCGTCACATACCGATGCAAGAAATCCTTCTTATCTCGCTTGAACAGCTCCAAACAGCGCTTCGAATCGTCGACGCGTTGTTGTTTTTGCTCCGGTGTGAGCATACGCGGCATCCACTTCGTAAACAGCTTTCTCATAGACAAACATTCGTGCAAAATAAAGCCTGCGCGTTCCTTTGATATCATAAGAGTGTCAGCTATCTCTTGCATGCTCACTTTATGGTCTTTCGAAACCATTTCTTGGACTTTCGATATGTTTTCCGGAACAACTACCGATTTTGGGCGACCAGAGCGTTCAGCATCGTCAGTGTCTAAACGGCCGCGTTTAAATCCAGCATACCAGTCGATAATAGTTGATTTCCCTGGCGCTGAGTCTGCATAACACTTATGAAGCCACTGTTTGGCTTCCGTAGTATTTTTCCCCATCAAAAAACAATGTTTAATCAACACACGAAAATCTTTTTTATCCATTTTTTCGAAAATTACAAAACTAAAATCACTAAAACTACTGTAACATGTTGTAAACTAAACGTCAGAATGTCATAAAATTTTAACACGTATCGTTTGAAAGATGATACTATTCAGAAATCGTGTGAGCCTGTCAATAGTGTTGCAATATATGTGTCAGACCGGAGACTGAATGTAGTTCAGAAATGTATATTTTGTCATACCTTTATTTACCGAAATAAATCGTCCTTGTAAACCTTAAATGTCTCGCCCATCCTTACATGCACCTTTTTAAAAGTAATTTGCTGCGATAAGCGTTCACAATGAACTCGAAGACGCGTAGACCACGGATTCTATTATTGGCATTCTTCTAGCTAATGACATTTTTAACTGAATGGAGAAAATGGAAACAGTAGTAGAATACTATCCATTTCACTTTTATTGCATTTTATTTTATTGCACCATTGGTTGATTCAGATTTGTTGAATGCTACAAAACTATGACTAAAAAAAGATATTTATAACGTTAAGAAGCTTCTTATTTATTTGTATGCAGATATTCCAATCTATCCATTATTACAATTTTTTAAATAAACTAGTACTAACTTTTTTCTGCTTCCATGGGTGCATTAACTAATTAATTGATATATTAACTAATTAATATATTAATTAATTAATTGATTGATTTTTAAAAGTTTGAAAGTGCTTTTTTAAAAAATCCTTTAACATTTTGCAGTCGTACACAAATATCAAATTATCAGAAGAAGATAATACTTTCTTGCTTCGATAGTGGCTGTGTATCTACTTTAGTTGTAGTTTTGACACTGACAAAACTATCATACAGATCTTTTATCTTTGGCCTGGCAGTTTCAGTTTTTTTTGTTTCCGATTGTGCAACTGAAAAAGGCTGATAAGAGCTGACCGTGTTATCTGTGCTATTTAATTTTCTTTCCAAACCACGAAGTCGTTTGAAAGATTGCTCCGGCACTGAAATCCAATGGGTTTACTGAAAGAAAGAAATTTCAGTACCTTGGAAAGATACTGAATCCCCGAAAACAAAGAAAATGATGGAGAAAATACTTACCTCATTGGGATACGTCCGTCCAAAACAAAAGTCAGAAATGACTAATGTCAGACGAAAAAGGCGATGCAATGCATCGGAGACTCAGGACACCAGCGCCATTCCGTCGAAACGGGAAGGGAACGAAGCTACGAGCGCCACGTAACGGCGGATCCCCACAATTACAGAATACGTAGCGTCATCTATCGAACGGTAGCAATATTAAAAAGGTACATCTTTCTTATTTCAAAGACACCCTAATTTCGAATGACAGGTGTCAATTTTGCACGTATTTTAAATATAGTATGTTTGGTGCTTATGCCTTAAAATCACAATGGAACAAATAGCAAATATTAAATTTTGTTTTAAGCTTGGAACAAAGTTTATTGAGGAAACGTACGAATTATTGAAAAACGTTTATAGTAATGATTCTATGTCTCGTACACAAGTTTTTATCTAATTTACAAGATTTAAAAATGGTCATGAAGATTTAGATGACTGTCCAGAAGCTGCAAATCGTGCTGAATTAGTCGAAGAAGTCCGTAAAATCATTGCTATCGATGAAAATATGACTATGAGAATGTTGACCGAAAAATTTAATTCAACTTCGTTTATTATTTAAACAATTTTAACTGAAGCTTTGGGTAAAAGAAATATCTGTCCACGCAACCAAGCATTTTTTTTTTAATAAAAACGAATTTTATTATCTATCACCGTGTCACTAGTCTCTTTTTCCTAAATTGAAAGTTGCTATTATAGAAGCATTTTACGGAGATATATCTGCCATTCAAGCATTCGTAACACAAGTACTAAATAACATTCATTCAAATAAAACGAGATTAAAAAATCCATGCATGCATTAGTTAACCGTATATCATCGTACTGTTTCTAATGTAATGTATTATAATGTGTATTTTATTTTATATCTAAAAAGTTCGGTTATTTATCCGATACACTATAATTACACGATGTAAATAATTTCTTTTCCCCTAATAAAATCCATTATCGTTTAGTGATACAAGTTACTTTTAAGATATTCTGTTAATTTTAAGTATATATAGGATATTTAGATTCATTTGCAAATATTTTTAAACAAATGAAAAAGTGTAACGCAAGCTAAACAAAAATCTTGGATGATAAAGGAAATGGGAAATCATAATGGGCAATCAGTATCTTGACAGCAAGCTCAGTCAATTGCATATTTCATTGTTAATAATTATAAATATAATTTGTTTTATAACTATAACGCACATTACAAAGAATAAAGTTGGATCATCGGTGGTCAGAGAATTTCAGGTTACAGTTTGTATATCTGTCAATCGAAATATATTTCGTAGACCTAAAGTTAACGTATCCACAAAAAGGATAAATTACAATTCTCCGCTTCTTATACTCAATGCTATCTACCTTCTAAAAAGACACAGTTCAAATATTTCGTTTGTTTCGTAATCATAAAAACAATAATCAAACAATTTTCTAAAGCCTAGCTCGGGAAACTATGAAAATAAATACAATATTAATATATGTAGCGAGGCATAGAATTTAATTCGAAGCAGTTTTAAACTGTTAAAGATGTTTAAACTAAGATTATTAGAATTTTTCATTTTTGTTATTATAAATTAAAAAATCCAAACAGTATGCAAATGATATTGTATTGATATAAAATTTTTAAAAGTTGTAACATTACTGCGTAAGATATGTACGAAATCATTTAATCATAGAAAGAAATATTAAATATATCGTAGCATTGATATTACAAAGAAAATATTCTAATTTTTATTTACTAACCATAATGAATCGATATAATGTATGCAAAATGAGATGTACCAAGATAAAATTTTATATAAATTTTAAAAATAAATATCTAATACAAACACTTATTTACAAATTTTGTGAATATGTTGTAATTATTATATTCTAATTAAATCGTTAGTTTCGATTCTCGTTTCATTCTATAAGTAACTACATTTTAATATTTTTGATACGTACATTTTGATAATTTATGAATAATCCGAACTAGGCTTTTACACAACAAATATACAATAAATATAACCTATAAATATGTTAAAAAGTAGAAGGAAAGGAAGATATCAATTACCAAACGATAGTCAGCTTTGTTTAAAAAATAATAAAATTTGTATACTTTTTCTTATTAAATTGATGTAAATTATTATTGATTGTGACCATCTACTATCTGGCGCTTCGATTTTTATCACGCAACTTCCAAATTATAATAGATACTTAACAGATTATTAAAACAGTCTAGAAATGGCGTAGACTAACACGTCATGTTAACCCTTTCAGCACGATAGCTTCTAAAATGGAATAGCAAAAAAATGCTAAACTGCTATTAAATGCAGAAGGACTCTGTACTACAAGCAGGTAGTTATGATACAATATAAAATACAAAATACATACAACATAAAATTAATAACTGAATATAAAGAAAACATGAATAATGAATAATAATTCACAGCAATATATGACATATTATATCATAATTTGCTTCGAAAAATCATACAATTTCATACATTTAATATATTTAATTCTACCATAACTTTTATACTTTCTTCTGTTGACATCGAATAAAATAGTTTCACGGAAAAGATGACTATATGAAAAAGTTATTTACAAACGATTAATACAGTATAGAGAATACAACTTCTTGAATTTTTCTTATAAATTTATGTTGAAGTTTCAGTTATTAAGAAAATGTAAATATTCACAGGAATAACCCTACAGATATCTATTCTTTTGGAATAATTTGTCGTTATTGTTAGCCAGAGATAAGAAAAAAATTGTTTCTTTCAGTTAATATGCAATGTAAATCACATCGTTAAGTAGCATATAAGAGTCATTGACAAACTTTATATAGAAGAGCCAAATTAAAGGTACGTGTTATTCGTCACATCACTATAACGCAGTTTAACTTATATGGGCATGAAAAGGGTTACTTACTGTTGCGTTCTGCAAGTGCTTATTTAATAAATAAATTCTCATGATACTGTGTCGTGCTCGGATACTAAAAATCTAGCTTTAAATATTGTTATGTATTGTTTTTTAACTGTGCAAGTATAAAAATTCTTTGGATTACGAAATGCAATGGACACTTTGGAAATCAAAACTATCATGCCTAAAAGTATTTTATTTGAATATATGATATTTAATTTTAATATATTTTTTGTTTTGTATCAAATATGAATGAATTTGCTTAGAACAATTTCGTATTATTAACAATCTTCTTATGTGTCGCACTTTTTAATAAAATATTCCAAATGAGACTATTATTTATCAACTGAAAAGACACAGACGTTCTTAGTGTTTTTATAAATTGCAAAAGTTTTAAAAACAGTAATAACTGCCAACCAAAATCACTTACTATTCGGTAGCACTTTATATACCCAAACAGTTTCAAGAACTCAAATGGTCCAAAAAACCATTTAAAGATAAAAACACGGAAGCGTTGAAATGCCGAAGACTCGTTAGAGCACAAAACATTCGGTGTTCTATGAAAAGTTAATCTCACTAACATTTGATATAACTCAAGCATTTTACACCTAAATGTTTCGTGTTCTTCACAGTCCCTACGTAACAATTGCTTTTCAGTAGATACGTCGTCTACCATGAAGGATCATTTGGTATCAAATTGTATTTTAAGTGCACGTTCTTTACGTTTGATATATCTTCGTCCCTGGAACAATGGTAAAAATTGTAACACTTCCCTATTAATGATTTCCTTTTTTTCATCCGCACTTAAATTTTTTGGTTTTTCTCTGCTATCCCTAAAATAATAATAATAGTCCGTATTAGATACACGCATATATATATACACTCACCTCAATTTCGTACTGACTCCAGTTAATGATATACTACGATATTAACGATCATTAATCGCTGCCAATAATAATATTATATTGCATATAATTATTACCTGTATAAGAAAACATCACCATCTTTAGAGTCAAGGTGTATATTGCTAGTAGTAGACTCGTTCCATTGATGTTCGTTTTGAACTTTTAGCACAGAAATATCACACGGGAAAACATCTTCACCCTTTGCTATATCTATGCATTCTTCTGGTATATCGGATATCGAAGCCAACTAAAAGAATAATATCAAGTTAAATATAATGTCTTCTGGAACACATATGGAATAATTTACCTTTTTTCTTAATTCTTCTATGGATTTTTCATCTAATACAATTTCTTGAAACTGTCCAAGTTTCATCTCAGCAGGTGACCACCTTCGAACAAAGATAACTGTTTGGTTGCTATCAACGACTGTCTCTTTGTCTGGTAATTCTTGTATTATCATCTCATGTGTTATAAATAATGAAAGGTCTTCAAACTTTTGTTTATCTAAAAATACCTTTGAAGCTTGCATATGACATTTTTTTCTTAGACGGCATTTTTCATAAGGGATGTCTATGTCATACTTTTTCTTTATTTCTGCTAAAATTTTCTTTTTTGCATAAGCTACTGTCATATCCTTCGAAAGAATTGTTTCGCATAATAAATGATATGGCTGTTAACAAATAAATTAGTTATATTTTGCGCAAGTAGAAATTCCTGTGGAAGAAGTTTGATAGGAAATATTGTAAATAGATGGACGCTGACCTGTGTAAACGAATCTATATGTAATCGATACACTTTTACTTTGATTTCTCCATTTTGTAAAGTTCGCCAAAGCATTAAATTAAGTCTATCACCATCGTTATAAGAATCAAGTTTTTCCATTGCGCAAGTACATTCTGACTTAGTATCGCCAAAATGACGATAAACTTTGAAGTGCGCTGCACGCACTCCCACATACGGTTCCAAATCCTTTTTCAAAGTACCCAATCGCATTTTTTTATTTACTAGTATTCTAAGCACTGTAATGTAGAAGAAATAATTAGCTTATGTTGATAATATCGATTTTAATATTTTAAAATTACTCTATAAATGTTCACTTCAGGGAAAGTATGTAAATACATACATTTCTGAGTACTGTTTGTGCGTGGCATGACCTTGAAATAATATTCAGATTCATCATCGCTATCGGAATTTTGAATGTCAATGTAATCTGACAATTCAAATCGTCGATTTTCTGAAATTACACCGTATGGTAATGGAAAGTCGTCGTCTTCGGGAGCACCACCTACTAATGTTTTATCACTATCACTGAGACTACTATCTTCACTGTTACTTTGTTCAGGAGTGCACCAATCTTCCGTGTCTCTGAATTGCGAAACAAGAGATGTTCTGTAATTATCTCTTTCATAAAAATCGTTTTTGACATCTTTTAAAATTTCAGTACACTTTACGATTGCATTTCTATAATCCCTAATTCTAACGGCATTTGACTTAGATGGACCATTACTGAAAGGTTCCTCTTTCTCTTCGTACTTATCATCTAACGAAGGAATAGCAAAATTCTCGAGCAATTCTGAAAACATAAATTTAAAAATATTTTCAATCAAATATCCATATTCTATAAATCATTATCCCCTCTTATTAGTGTCTGCTATATATTAAATTTCTTACCTTTATTTACATAAGGTAACTCCACCTTTAATGAAATAAGGCTTTCAAAGCTTTTTATAATTTTATACATTATTGATTCATTGAAAGGTTTATTAATTTCTGTGTCAAATGCAGTAGATACGAAAACTTGATTTGCATATATAAATCCTGCAAGCTGAAGTTCAAGATCATCCTCGTCAAGAAATTTAATTTCTACATTATGTTCTCGCAATACTAATTTCATTTGCTTGGGATCCATGTTGATGATTTTTCCTAACACTATTTTGTAGTCTTTTACAGTTTGTGAAAGTAATCCTCGTACATTTATTGGTCCATCTATAACTTCATTTTTGAATACGTCTATAATGAATACCTTAGTTGTGATACCTAAAATTCAGAAAATTATTTTAGATTATATAGTTACATGCAAAAATGTAATATTAAATAATAAATTTAATTTTAAAAATTGAAAGTTCCGATTTTACATATTGAGTGAAAATATATTTAACATATGATATATATGTACCACCGGGCAAATAAATTTCGAATTCTTGATCCTTTTTACGTATATCTAATAAAAGCTCAAAATGACTTTGATTAGGCCAAATACTAGCAATTGTTTCTTGTTCTCTTCCTTCATAACTACATTCGATCAAGTCCTTATTACGATCGTATGAAACTAGACGACATTGATCTAAATTTACTGTAAGTTTAAAATCAAATTCCTTGTATGCTTCTTCCGTTGCCTCGGCTAAAGTTTCAGTCATTATTAGACATAACTTATTAACAAGTAAATATCCGTCGGTAGGATGATGACAATAGACTTTTGTTATAACACATGATATTTCTTTTTCACGATTTTTTTTATCATTATCTTCACTTTCCTTCATTTTTTGTAAAAGCTCCTGAAATATATTATATCAATTTAATAATTAATCTTAATTTTAAAATTTTACAAGGTAAAATGACATTGTATATTCTTCTATTATAAAATATATCCTACTTGAATATGTTGAGGAAAATCCTGCGCTTGCATAGGCAAAGCATTACGTGCAGGATCAATCTGCCTATACATGAGCATATATGCATTTGTACTACTACTATATACACCACTATAATATGGTCTAGTTTGGCCTCCACCATACGTTTTTTGGATGTCATCGTCGGTTATCTGAGTAAGCAAAATTATATTTACAAAATGTGTACAATATTCTAATACTTTTTCATTCACAATTATTATAAATATCAATACATATAATATTATATACCTGACTAACACTTTGATCATTAAAACACCACCACTCTTGTGTCCTAAAGTCTTTTATATAGGCATAATAATGACCTCCGCTTGCACTTCCACTATGAATCATAATTGAAAATAATTCATACTGATAAGGACCTCTTCTCATTGCAGAACTATTATGTTTTTCATTTTCATTATTATATGTATTACAATTTGATGTAGAAGGTCCATTATTCATATCTATACCTATAGATATATATTTTTTTAAATAGCTCTATAAATTATTCTAATAAATATTAAAGATTATTCATACCTTCATCATCATCTTGATCAGGATTTGTTGAAATATTAGTATTGGAAAAACTATTATCACATGGTAGACAATCTTCGTCTAAAGTTCCACTATCTGTTGTTGAGCTGTCATCACATTTGACACTTAAACCAGCATCTTCCTCTCCAGATGGAGATTCTTGATTTATTGGAGATTCGATAAAAGAATTTAAATTCAATATATCTGGGAAAGTGACTCTATAAGAAATATCACAATCATTTATTATGACTAATATATTTAAACTTTCACGAAACCAATTACAACTTATCCTATATAGTTAATAAATAACTTACTTATCATTAAGTTTAATTCTATGGAAACTTTCATAATCGAAATCAAACCGCTTTAGGTGCAATGTTAATAAATATGGGAATTTTGTAAATTTTAATCCTTTTTGAGCATCGCATTTTTTGTTGCACTTTTCGCAATGATACTGATTAGTACCATCTAAAGTTTCATATTGAACAAACGCTCGCATTGCTTCTTCCTGAAATTAATTATATTTATACTTTGTTTCTTGAATGGTATAATTAAAAATTTTATATCGTAAATATAGCATACATAAACACCTTACCACGCTATTATATGCCACATTGCTACCAAATGGCCTAACCGGTAATGGAATATCAAGAAAAGTATCTTCCCTAGATTTTTCTGTACCACATTCCAGGCATCTTACATAATCGATCATCTTCCCTAGCGGCATTAAATTCAGTTTACAGAATTTTCGTTATACGATAAATTATTGTACTACAAAAAATACGGTACCTTCATAAAGCCTGTTAATCAGATCTGCTTGTTCAGTATTTTTAAATTTTAATTCCAAAGCATCAAACATAACCCTACATAATTCTTGTATGTCTTGTTGTTGCCATGCTTCGTTCGAGTTCCAGCCGAAGCTTTTCGTTAAAGATGTAGTTTCTACTGCTGATTTTGTAGATGTCTGCGTATAAATATATCATATTATTTATACTGTATACAATATATTTCGATATTTGTTTTATAGTTAAAATAATTTATTCTTATTTTTATATCGATCATGTTATTATCAAAAGATACACATCATAAGTATCTTAGAATATGTTTTAAAAAACAATTATACTTGACGAATAAAATATAATATAGTTAATAGTAATAAAAGTAGTTAAAATATCTTTACTTCTAATTCAATATGTTTACAATATACCTGTAAATTAAGAAATAGTTTTTGTAATTGATATGGTATACTTTTAGTCTCATCCTTTTCTAATCCATCAACGTATTCCCAATTATATAATGCATTTCGGAATTCCGGAGTCATATATAAAGCTTGGAGAAGACTGTTCAAATAACATGTCATTGCTTGATTAACTAAACCAACGTAATCTGTAAATTGTAACATGAAAGTATTTTTTAGCTTCTAACTTTGTTCTATTGAATTGAGTGAAAAATAATTTTTTTAATTTAATTACTATTTACGAAAATACAAGAACTACTTTTCAAAGTTATACAAAATTACTTTTAACGAAAATAATTATACCAAAAATACAGAATTACTTTTTACTCGACCTAACATTATTATACACGTTAAAATTTCAATTTGAATCGCATATTAACACATAATATTGAAATTAATTAGATAAATATCACATTTCAGAAAATACAAACTGATATTAAAAAAAATCTAAGATAATACTATTATTTAATTTACATGTACTACATACTTGTTTTAGGTTTGGTATGACTTTTTAGATTAATGTAGTCATCATCCGAGGAAAGAGAATTATATGTGAGATATAAATCCATATTAGGGGGCTGCCCATGCTCAGCAACTATTATAAAACTTTTTGTTTCTCTATCGGAAGGAAAATCCACTCCAACCTCCGCCATTGTCTTATTCATCATCTCACACAAATTTATCTAATTTTTAAATAATATTATAAAATAATAATTATAACTCAAAACTTATAATAAAATAATTATTATAAAAACTCACTAACCCACTTTATCGATCCTACAGAAAAATACAGTACGAAAGTTTGAAGTTTAGAGTGCTTCTCAACATACTCGAAAACATCTTTAACTGGAGTACATGGAAGTACAAAAATTAATTCTCTAGTTCCTTGAGTGTAATAAACCCAACATTTTAATTCACTAACTTCAGTTTTACAAACCATGATCTGAAATAGAATGTAGAAAATTCAAATAATACAATATTTACATGTAAATGTACAGATGTAACATAATTCTACACTTTTGATAATTATAAATTAATTTAATTTAAAAATAATTGGAAAGTGAGAGTTAAACTATGAAAGTAACATTATCCAATATAATAGAAAGATATAACACAATGATGTAAGAATAATTAAAATAAAATTAACGCATTAAATTTTACATAGTTCATTCAAGTTATGTTACCATTAATTAAATGTTTTACTGTATATAAATGTATAAATTAAATTAATATAATAATCAGATAAGTTAATACACACTGGCCATAATTTCACAAATATTAAATAAAACTTTATTTAATATGTAAAGAATATTGTAAATGATAAATAAAAGTAAATAATTGGATATTGTTCACAACAAATTAGCAAAAGTTACTTATAATAACACTTAACAAAGAAAACATACCACTTTTTATCAAAATATATAAATCTTGTAATTGCTGATTATTACTAATTCATTAAAAATACTTAGCAAAAGAAAATCTGGCACAAAGCCATAATAAAAACAGAAAATGATCAAGATCTACGCAACACAAGATGATGCTACTCTGCGTGGCATAGCACAGTATGGAAAGTTTATAGAGCCAGCGGTTATATTTAGAATGTCTAAACCAAGACTTGGAAAATGGCCCTCTTTCCTAAGATCAACTGTCCTGTCTTTCTTCCCACTTTTACAGTTATATATGAATACTTTTACTTTATTTTTTTTACAATTAACTGTTGCAACATAATATAATATAAATTTATCTGCTTACACTTTTTTATTGATAATGAGTTCCCAGATGATATTCCTAAATAAAATCCACGTATATATATGCAATGGTCCAATCTAAAAATATATACAAAATAACTAATATGAATATACTATCTAAAACATAATACAAAAATTGTTTAAAAAAAAACTATTTAAATTATTGTTGTGTAATATTTATGTTTAAAATTTTACAAAACTGATTATTTTTATATATTTATACCACAAAATTGAGAAAATTCTTATATATCTTTTAGAATACTATTACATTGAATTTATTATTGCATATATCTATAATTTGTAACACGTATATGTAATATTTTATATCTCTAATATATAATTTAATATATTCTCAATGCAATCAATTACATCACACAGAAAAACTAGAAATTATCAAAATATTAAAAACATATATTATTATTAAGAATTTTTAATCGTTTTTATTAATTTATAAATATACGTGCGTATTTGCATGAGCGCTTGTGCACTCGCGTGTATATGATGCACACACACACACACAC
>JAITYT010001306.1:187311-197540 GCA_025433975.1 Liostenogaster flavolineata
AGAAATTGTATAAAGATCAAATGGATAAAATATTATTACAATATGTGTTTCCTGAATTTAATAGTCCTCATGGCCATATGAGAGCAAGAGTAATTATAGAAATAAATTGAAGACATATGTGCATATTTTTATGTAGATATGTAAATTTATTTATATAGTTATTAATATCGTTTTTTATATTGTAGGCTTGTTGGGTTTTACACAGTTTTTCAGAAATTAAGTTTAAACAAGAACAAATCTTAATCGAAGCAGTTAGATTGACAACAAATGCCCTTTTACACGATCAAAATCTTCCAGTTAAAGTTGAAGCAGCCGTGGCTATACAAATGCTCCTTTCTAGACAAGATAAAGCTGAAAAATATATAGAACCATTGATAAAGCAAATCACTCTTGAATTGTTAACTATTATAAGAAAAACTGAAAATGATGATTTAACAACTGTTATGCAAAAGATTGTTTATACGTATACTGAACATCTTATGCCAATTGCTGTTGAAATTTGCCAACATTTGGTAATTATTTCCTATTCTTATTTAATAAACTTATAATTGAGAAAATAATTCTATTTATATTTCAGGCTGCTACATTTAATCAAGTACTGGAAACGGACGAAGGTAGTGATGAAAAAGCAATAAGTGCAATGGGTCTTTTAAATACAATAGAAACACTATTAGCAGTAATGGAAAATCAGCCTCAAATTATGGCACAATTAGAGCCTACAGTTCTACAAGTAGTGGCGCATATATTTGAACAAAGTATAATGGGTATGTCATTTTTAATATTTAATATAATTTAATATAAAATGAACAGTTACGTGTGTCTAAATAAGTTATGATATTTTTTAACAGAATTTTATGAAGAAGCATTGTCATTAGTATATGATTTAACTGGAAAAAATATTTCTGAAGATATGTGGAAAGTTTTAGAGCTTATATATCAACTTTTCCAAAAAGATGGATTTGACTATTTTATTGATATGATGCCTGCTCTACATAATTATATTACTGTTGATACTCCTGCATTTTTGTCAAATGAAAATCATATTTTAGCTATGTTTAATATATGTAAAACTGTAAGTAATTTCAACGTTTTGTTACTAACATTATATAATACTTATTTGATAATGTAAAAAAAGAAAAATGTTTGAATTGCTTTAAAAGCCGTTGCTTTTATTTATACATCAAAATTTTAGATCAGGGGTGTCTATATAACGTTATTCAATAATGTATTCAAATAACCGAATAAATAAGTGTCGAATGACAATGAAATTTTATATAATACACACTGGGTTGGTCAAATAACAAAAATTAATTATCACGTATAAATGTTACTTTATAAATATATTCACACTACAGGTATTAACTGGAGATGCTGGTGAAGATCCTGAGTGTCATGCAGCCAAATTGTTAGAAGTTATTATTTTACAATGTAAAGGCCATATTGATAGGGTACATTGCTTATTTAAGTATTATTAACATATAATCTTGAAACATATATTATACATTTTTTATTTGTAGTGTATCCCATCACTTGTACAATTAGTACTAGAACGTTTAATGCGTGAAGTTAAAACATCCGAATTAAGAACAATGTGTCTTCAAGTTGTCATTGCTGCTTTGTATTACAATCCTGCATTATGTCTTGAAACAATGGATAGATTACAAGGTACTTTTGGACAATCTACAGAACCAATTGCATCTCATTTTATAAAACAGTGGATACATGATACTGATTGTTTCCTTGGGTATGTAGTATTCAAGTAGATACTTATAATTTTCTTAAGAATTTACAAACCAATATTAAGTTGCGAAACTGCTTGTAATTGCAGTCAGTGGCAATTAAAGTATAACTTTTGAATCGCTTATGCAATTTAAAGTTTATGTATAAAAAAATGTAGAATAAATTTAAAATAAAATATTAGGTTGTTCGGAAAGTCATTTCGGTTTTTTTTTTTAATGAAAAAACGTTTTTTATATTTTTTGTTTTTTTTATGTTGTTTTTATGAAAACCTATCGGGAAAAAACGAAATTACTTTCAAAACAAATCTAATATAATATTTCTATGTTACAGATTACATGATCGAAAATTGTGCGTTCTTGGACTATGTACATTAATCAGCATGGGTCCTGCAAGACCTCCAGCAGTCAATGAATGTGCGCAACAAATAATTCCTTCTCTTATTTTACTATTTGATGGTCTAAAGCGAGCATATGTTGCTAAAGTAGCAGATATCGATGAAGAAGATAACGATGACGAAGAAAGTGATATTGACGAAGGTAAACTTTTTTAAAATTGATAATAACTTAGTAATTCTCGTATCACATTAACCCTTCGACTGCAATGGGCGCATATATGCGTTCAGCAAAGGCTATCGGTGTGGCTTATGGACGCATATATGCGCTTACGCGAAGCGCTTTAATTTAGAACAGTTCAAAGGCAAAGGGTTAAATGTTTTAGATGTTCTCTCATCGGATGAAGACGAAATCGATGAGGCTAGTCAGGAATATCTTGAGAAACTACAAGAAAAAGTAACAAGATCGTCTGCACAACATGGCTTTAATGTTAATGCATTTATACAAGATGGACATGGTGATCAAAGATCTGATGCTGACGATGAAAATGACTCTGATGCTAACGAAGGAACTGCTCTAGAAAGTTATTTTACTCCTTTAGATTCGGAAGACACTAATCAAGACGAATATGTTGTTTTTAAAGACGTGATGCAAAGTAAGTTTTTGTTTAATTTAAAATTATAATTTTAAAATATATTTACTTAGTAACAAACAGTAAAATGTTTTATTATTTTTTATTTAAGACATTGAAAGAGCTGATGTAACGTGGTATAGAGCTTTAACAAATCATTTAACTTCTGAACAGCAGAGAGCTTTGCAAGAAATCATATTATTAGCAGTACAACGAAAAGCAGCCTTAGAAAGTAAAAGAATTGAACAAAGTGGTGGTAAGTAATTATAGAATATTTTGTTATAATATTTATTCTAATTTAGATTCATTAGATGCAAGATGATGAACACTAAACAGAAAAATTTTTTACGTGTAATTGCATAATTTTCATGAAAGTACTCTATACAACGCCATATACTAATATATACAAATATACAAAAATATATTAATTCAAAAAGAAATGAAGTAATCTAAAAGTGTTATAGTTAGCAATACGCATATCATTTAGCACATACATTAATTTCGCAGGTTATGCTTTCCATTCTCAGACTGTACCTACTTCATTTAATTTTGGTGGGACTCCGTTAAATCAATAAGGACTTCTAATGATTTTTATTTGTACTAAGTAAGTAAATAAATTAAGGAATATCAAAATCGAACATTTATAGCACGCGAGTACTACCTTGAAGACATGCATTTCGTATTTACTATTTTTGTGTAAACTAATTATATACTACTATAACTAGTTTTATTCTAATATATAATACTCGCAGTCATCTTTATAAAATTATCATTATATATGTTATTGTTATGCTAGCTGAGATCTTTGTTTGATAACTTAGTTTTTTATTGTGTTCAATGTAGTTCCTACTATGTGATTTATTCGTAAAATTGTTTTTAATTCAAGTTTGCAATTTTATTTTTATTTATTTTATTAATTTACTAAAATCATTTTACTTGAGTTGAAACTTTGAAATATTCTTATTTTACGAAAATTTTATCTTGATTATCGAACACATTTATACTATAAATAATTTATTTCCACATTAATTTTACTTTTACCTACAAGTTTTTTAAAAATGTGTTCATCTAACAAAATATTTGAAAACTCATATTGAATTACTGACAAATTTTAATGTTACACTTTCAGTATACAATTTTATATCACTATCTTTGTACTAGACAATCTTTTCTTGTATATAGGAATTTGCTAAATGAAGTTTTATACTAATTTGAAAAGTATAAAAGTCATGATTACAAAATATAATTTATTCATCGATAAATGTTGCAGTTATGATAATTTTACGATTGGAATAAATATTCTATATTTTTGTTTAATTTGTCTTTTATGTCATCGGGCCATCTATTATACAATAATAAATAACTTCGTATGAATAATAATATTTTCGATTGTGAAATATTCATAAAGTAATTTATACTTATTTCCAAACATGAATTCGAGATTTTGATAGAGTATATACATTAAAAGATGAAACTGTTTTATATTAAACAAATCTTGCTGTTTAAGACTAAAAAAACAAGGACCTAATAATAAATATATATGAGAGTAAACTTTAGATTACAGCAATAATTTGTTAAAAAAGTTTTAGATATGAACGCCTCAAATCAGAGCATGGCTTCTTCTTTTATGTACTACCACAATTATATAACAAAAACCTAGAATGACAAAGGAAATTATAAATATCAGAGCCCAAAATGATAAAGGCGTACAAAGAAGAGGTGTTCTGTGCTGTGGTGAGTGAAATGATCAACTGCACACATGCTTTTTATTCAAGAACATGAAAAAGCATACGTCAATTAATTATTGTTCCAAAATTTATGAAATATTGTATTCATTCAACATTGTTTATTACATGTGATTGTAAGTGTATTTTGTTTAAACTGCAAGAAATGCAAAATAATTTTAATTAATAATTAAACATTCACTTTCTATGTAAAGCCTTTTATACACAGAATGTGTGCAAATATGAACTTAACATGTTGACTGCCACGAATTTCGCAGTATGCTCTTGTGAGGTTGCAGAATTACCAAAACATCATCATGATTAATTTATATATAGTTAAATTATATATAATCTTTATAGTAGATATATTGCTTTATCGGTTACAACCACGTTGTCACGAAGAGGTAATGTGCCGATCATCGATGACTCCCATGGTAGTTAACCTGTTAAAAACATACATATGATTTGGATATGAACTACAGACTAAATAGGTACAATCATGATTTACGATCGTGATGATTTATATGCACCTCACTTTAATTAAATTAGTAATTTTAATGCTGCAGAAATGATTAGATAAAAATAGAATATCATGATATTTAAAGAATTTTCTTTAAATTTCTGTCTTGCAAAATCATTTGAATAGAAATGATATATATATTTTCTTTAATGTTATAATTTTTATTTCATAATTTAGTAATTTTAAACGATTGTTTAATTAAAGAAAGTTTACTTATAAAATTATAAATACATTTAACAAATGTTTATAATAATATAAATAAAAAATTCACTATGTGCAACAATATTTCCTTAATATCATAGGAGTAAGATGTATTTTTTGGCCATATATTTGATAATTTATGGATTGTAAATATTAGGATTTTTAACATATATTAAAATTCTGATAGTTAATTATTGTCTGTTAGCGAATTACACATCGATATTTGCAAAGCGAAAGTTAAGAAAAATACGTATTAATTGTTTAACATAAAAAATTTTCATCTATATTATATAAGCTTAAAATCTTTATGATCCTGACTTCACAGATTTATTTTGATATATACATATAAATAATAAATTAAAATAAAATATAAATTTCTCTAACATATCTTTTTATGTTTTATTCTGCAGTGCCTTGCTTTAAATTAGTTTCGTTTGGAATAATAAATATTGGTTTCTTGCAGTAATTATGTTGTGATAATTTATGATACAATATTACATTATAAAATTCGTAATTGTTTATAATAAAATACATGTGCTTTTTTAAAATCTATTTTTGCATTTCTGTAACATAACATATTGTGAATAATACAATGCATCTAAAATTGTTTATTTCATATAAACTGTTTTCTCTGAATAACAAAAAACTTGACTTATTTCATCACTTTTGTAATAGAAAGTATATAAAAGTGCCTTGAAATGATGATGCAGAAGGGACCTAAATTAAAAAATACAGCAAAAGAAGCTGTAGGTCGGAGTGAGGCCAGGACACTTCTCTAGATAATAAGTTCTTAAGTATTGTATTAAAGTATAATAAATTAATATTAATTAGAGAAACAGAAACCATTTATTTTTTCTGTTTAAAACAGAAGTGTCTACTTGTTCTATATATAACAAGTAAAAAGAATTATATTATGTAGTATATATAATATTATATATATTACATCATAAATTGTACATGAAATTTAATTTTGTATAACAAAGTAATATGTTAATAGTCTTGAAATTACTTAAATTGGTAAAGCACGAATTGTGGATGTTTGTAATTTTTAATATTTGTAATTTATAAAAATTTTATTATTATGTTCAAACTATAATTTACATTATATCTCTTGTTTATTATTAGAAATAGGTGTATTTTATGGTTGCAGTGCTAGATTATATTATGTTAAAATTGATAAATAATATAAAATTGATTTTTGTGTTAATTATTTTAATAAAATAATATTATTTTCATGATTCAAGATTACTAATTACTACAGAGTACTTTTACAAGTGTGGAATATCGTAATATATTCTTAGACACGATAATGAAACAATCACTTTTGAGATAAATTTATTAATCTCGTTATTATTTTGCAATACATATTAAGATTTAATATTCTTGGGATAAATTTTTTAAAATCAAATCGTATCAATTGAAATATATGGGAGATTGTCTTATTTAAATGGAAATTGTAAGTCATGGCAAAATTTGTATATCCTCATTTAAGATTTGTTTTCAAAATTGCAGTATAAATTTCTATATATTTAAATGTATATATAGAAAATATAATATACTTCAAAAAGAATTATCGATTGTAGAATAAACATTATTATTTATAACGTAATATTTATAGATAATTAATAATTAAATTTCATTCAATTTATTTTACTATACATATACTTTTTCCAATATTTTAAATTGTATATAATATTATTTTGTTTTTTTATATACAAATGTAAAAAATAAAAATATTTTCATAAAATTTCATTAACTATAAAATGAATGAAAATTTATATAAATATATTCATGTGACTGTTACCAATCATATAAATAAAAGGCAATAATTTTTACCTTCATTGGGTTACATGTGTAATCTTTAAAAAGCCAAACATCTGTCGTTCTATAACAGCCTTATATTCCACTTCAGTCAATACATAAGTTAAATTACTTGTACATAATTAAAAATTAAGAGTGGATTGTAATAAGTGTTGCACACAACTAAATATTGAAAATGGTACATCATGTTACGAAGAATAATGATATAATGAGAACACAAAATAACTTAAAAATTCAGTGAATCTAATAATTATGGCGTGTTTCATGAATGATAAAATGTACTGATATACAACACCTATCACAACTGTAACTGTTGATAAAAATCTATCATTCAGTGTGCTCCAACTGTATTTGAAATTCACTAAAGTAATGCCATGGCCAATAATTATTTTAGTTTTACTGAAATCAGTGAACTATGCATCTTAAACATTTTAATAGGTTTATTAACCAAAAACAAAGTATTTAATGGATCAAATGTGTATAGGCCTGGCAAAACAAAAAGAAAGTAAATATGTATAAAGCAGTCACGTAAGTGACAAGGACACTATAATGTCCTATTATCATCTTGTGTATCAGGATTTGATCTCCCAGAATAAATCCCTGAAGATACGTGTACAGTAATGACAAAAGAATACTGTATCACTTGAGACATCGTTCAAAATAAAATGATCCTACGCATCCACCTCTCATGGCTTTTACTACATTTTGTTCAAATGCTCTTCTGTTATTTTGTAATACCTCAGCAGCATCTTTATTTAATGGATCTTCTGGATTCGGTTCCTAAAATAATTTCATATTTAATATATTTGTACAATCCAAATATATATCATTTTTTTATAAATTATATATGTTACATTTAATCATTGTACAGATAAAAGTAAAACAATATTTCATTCATACCAGAAACAAGTATTGAAGACCATAAACAATGGAATTAATTGTAAGAACTGGTTTCCAGTCTTCTCTTAGAATATTGAGACACACGTTACCATCCAAATCGATATTAGGATGATAAACCTGAGTTTCACATTTAACTTTTGGTGGTTCGTGAGGATAATTAGGTCCAACTTTGAAACTAAATACAAATCTACCTCCTCTATAAAATCCCTGAAAGTAAATGTATGATTGAAAAATAAATAATTTACTTCATTAAAATAACTATTCAAAAAAGGTGTAGTTGCCAGACAGCAAAGTAAATAAAATAACTTGTAAATTTAAAACAATTTATATTATAACGTATTCTATTTATATTTATTCTTCATTGTTTATTACTGATGATTTTATACTACTCACTTCATCTGGACAAATAATTAATTTAAAACTCAATAAATCATCGGGATCAGGAAATTCGGTGTCACATGTTTTTGGGAGATTTAATTCATTTATATCTGAAATAGAAAATACTTTGATTAATTAAATTCTTTTGCAGTTTCATGAAAATGACTTGGCATTGCGCCGAATCGAACCTTTCGTAATTCTCAGCTGTGCTGCAGATGCTTTTTTCTGTGTTCCAACCTTGGGCGATTCACCATCCTTTTTCGCTTGTTTCAACGAAAATAATTTGATCATGTTAAATTACCCGTTTCTCTGCGACGTAGGAAGGCATACAAATACTTTCAATACAATTGTAATATAAAGAGAACAAAATATACGGAAATCTACAATTTTTGACAAGAGAATCTACTTCATTCGGGAACAGTCTTGCTACTAATGTCACGTGGACGGACTGTTACGATTACGTTACTAAAGTCACGGCAATGAAAATTAATTGTTGTTTTTATTGTAACGTGATACGTTGTAATAAAATAATGAAAAAATACAGTATTGGTAATAGTAATAGTTGTAATCATAATAATAACAGCGGATTTAGAAGCTGTAATAGGTTTTAATCATAATAATTTGATTAACCAAAGGAAAAAATTATAGATTTTTCGAATTTGATTACAATACTAAAAATGGAAAGTTTAACATCAATAAACTGTAGTATATATGCATGTACTATAATTACTGTGCCCTATACATTACGCTAACAAATGATAGTCACTAAAAAGGAATCTCTAAAAAGTTCAATCGGTATTGCAAATTTTGAAAGTATACCGGACGAATTTGGATATGCTTGTAATCAATTCTAATTAAGATTTCTATTGATCCTTAAAATTTAAGTTAGAAAAAGCCATTTTAAAAATCATTGGAAATTATTTGAATTTGAATTATCCTCTATGAATATTTCTTACGCATATGATTTTTTAAATTTAACTGCATGCAGCACACATGCGTGTAATATAGACATAACAGATATCTCTATGTAATTATACGAAATACATTTTCATATTATAGATCTTCTTAGATTTAAACTGATTACGTTGATTTCGATGAAGAGATATCTAAATAATATTGAGATATAAGGTAATATACAAATAGGATAACATTAATTTTTCACGTCGATTTAAAAATAACACAAAGTGACTAGATTTTAAACGTTTACAAGTCGATAATCGATATTTATATTTTTGTCCAGTTATCGTTTATGAATGGAGAGATATGCATTTGCAGATTTGTATTTCAATACAGTGCCATATTTGTGATATTTATTTAAAAAAAAGCTTTATACTTATATGCAACGTTCATATTATATATTATTTATCTTTGTTCGTCTATTGTCATAATTCAATGAAGCTTCATTTTACAAAGAATAATATTGTATCGCATTGGGAAAACATTGGTTAGTAAAGTATTAACACTTTGAGATACTTCGATTCCAAAAGTATTAAAATTGTATGTATATGTTCTCCCATATTGAGTCTCGTTTCCGTGGTAACCAAACAATTTCAAAACAAACACTTTATATAGTTTCAAGTAAAATAGAATTATTATAATTACTGTACATCACTTGTCTACGAAAATTACACTTTTTAGAAACTTTTCACAATTTGATACAATGAGAGCACATCCAACGTGGGTTGACAAAGTACAAGATAAATCAGAACAATGGTAGATTTCAATAATAGATATTAAAAACGAGTAATAATAAAGTAATTTCATATATAATCACAACAATATATTGGATTGAGTAAAAAGTAATTTTGTATTTTTGATACAAATTATTTTTGACAGAAGTAACATAGTATAGTTTCGAAAACTATTTTTCGTATTTTAGTAAAAATTGGTACGTAATTACTTTTTACTCGACCCAATATATATTCTAAAGTTTATTAAATATATATATATATATATATATATATATATATATATATATAATA
>JAITYT010001306.1:197732-213883 GCA_025433975.1 Liostenogaster flavolineata
AGTATATATGACCTATGTTTCAATCCAGATGGTACACAATTAGTAGTTGCTGCTGGTCATCAAGTACTTGTATATGAAACGAATGATGGGGCTTTAATACAACCATTAAAAGGTAATAACTGATATAGTAAAATTTAGAAGGAATGCTATTTCTAATGAATAAGTACAGTATATTATTGATGTATTTAATATATCTAATATATCATGTCTTTTCTAATACTCAGGTCATAAAGATACAGTATATTGTGTGTGCTATGCAAAAGATGGTCGTAAATTTGCTTCAGGAAGTGCAGACAAGAGTGTTATAATTTGGACGTCCAAATTAGAAGGAATCCTGAAATATTCGTAAGTAGACGTTTTTATAAATAGAAAGTAATTTATATATAATATACATTATAATATGTTCAGACATAATGAAGCAGTTCAGTCAATGCAATTTAATCCAGTGTCTCATCAGCTACTCAGTTGTGCTCTTTCTGATATTGCATTTTGGTCAGCGGAACAAAAAGCAGTTCAAAAACACAAATCTGGAGGTAGAGTTAACTGTTGCGCATGGAATCCCGATGGCCAATATTTAGCGATTGGTTTAGCAAGCGGATACGTTTCTATAAGAAACAAAGTACATTTATATTTTTTTGTGATATATGTTTTATACTTTATATTTGTACTTTATATAAATTTCATTTGTATATGCTTACATAATTATATTTTTAGAATGGCGAAGAAAAAACACGTATCGAAAGACAAAATGGTGTGCCTATCTGGAGTTTGTCATGGAATCCTTTACGGTAATAATAAATAGTGTAGTAATTTATGTGGAATACAATATACTGAGGAAAGAATAATTTGGATGCCATAAAATAGGGATGATACTACAGATGTACTCTGTATTGCGGAATGGTGTGGAACCATTTCATTTTACACAATTATGGGAAAATCTATTGGAAAGGATAGATCGTTCTATTTTATTCCTTTACGGATTACATATTTTCCAGAAGGTCAATATATTCTTGTTTCTGGGAGTAACAAGCAATGTTCTTTAATGACTCATGATGGAATACAACTTACTACTGTAGGTAGTAAGTTTACTTCTTGGGTTTGGAGTTGTGCAGTGCATCCGTCTTCTTCGCACGTTGTAAGAAAATAAATTAATTATTAAACATTTCTCGACCTAATAACTGCGTACGATAGATCAAATATCACGTATATTGAATTGAATAAAAAGTAATTTTGTATTTAAATGCCATTATCGGGAAGTAAATGATACAGTTTTGACTTGAAATTCATCATCTTTGTATGAAATTACTTTCTGCTCGACTCAATACTATGTACATGCACATTTTTTACTTATATATTAATAATAATGCTACTAGGCACTTGGTTGTCAAGATGGTACTATAACTTATCTGCAATTAACTTGGGATATTGTTCATGGGTTATATGGAGATAGATATGCATATCGAGAAAATATGACTGATGTGATAATACAACATTTAGTAACAAATCAAAAAGTTCGAATTAAGTGTAAAGATTTAGTAAGTATTATTAATTGAATAATATTAGTAAAACTGTTTTAAATAAATATTGCAATTTTAAATCTATTATGTATATGAAACTTATATGTTATTATATTAGGGATTGATGTAAAACTTCGTCTCGTGTTTGACACTAGATTGTTGTGAAAAAAAAAACTTTTACATCAATAAAATATAAATATCGCTTAAACAGTTTTGAATAATTTTGTAAATTAATAAAATTGATAAGTAAAATTAATTATAGGTACGTCGACTTGCTGTATATCACGGAAGACTCGCGGTACAGTTACCAGAACGTGTAATAATTTATGAACCTTCTGCCAATAGCGAAGGAATGCATTATCGCATACGCGAAAAACTTAATCAAACGCTGAATTGTAATTTGTTAGTTGTTACAACTAATCATTTAGTTTTATGCTTGGAAAAAAGATTACAAAGTATGTCTTTCGCTGGAGTCATCGAAAGGGAATGGATTCTTGATGGATTGATTACTTATATAAAAGTAATAGGGGGTCCTGCAGGACAAGAATGTTTGATTGCTGGTAAATAATATTATAACCTTTTTTAAAATATGAAGCAACTATATGTTATAGTTGCCCTTATTTTTTAAATGATATATTATAAATAGTTTATTGTTGCTAGGTTTAAAAACAGGCCATATCATGAAAATATATCTTGACAATCCATTTCCTACACATTTAGCAAAAATTGAAGGATCAGTAAGATGTTTAGATATTAGTAGCTTTAAAGAAAAAATGGCTGTGGTCAGTGAGGCTGGTATTATGTCTTTGTTTGATTTATACACCGAAGAAAAGTTACAAGAATTTCAAGATGTTACCAGTGTGGCATTTAATAGTGTCTTTGAAGATATAATGTGCTTTTCAGGCAGTAATTATCTTGCAATTAAAGTTGCTAATTTTTCCGAGTACAGGCAAAAATTCTCTGGCTTTGTAGTTGGCTTAAATGGATCCAAGTTATATTGTTTAAATGGTTCTACTATTATTACTTTAGAGGTAAGAAGACACAATAAATTGTAACACAGCGATATTATATTTAATTTGATAATTACAGGTACCATTATCACTGTTCATGTATCAATACTTAGATATTGGACTCTTTAAAGAAGCATATGATATCGCATGCCTGGGTGTAGCTGAATCAGATTGGTTAGCATTAGGAATTGCAGCTTTAGATAATCTAGAGCTAAATATAGCTTATGCTGCCTTCGCCAGGATAAAAAAATTAAGATATATAGAAATTGTATCTGAAGTCGAAGAAAAATTAAAATCAGGAGAATGGGGT
Organism: Liostenogaster flavolineata; assembly: GCA_025433975.1. Lineage (NCBI taxonomy): Eukaryota > Metazoa > Arthropoda > Insecta > Hymenoptera > Vespidae > Liostenogaster > Liostenogaster flavolineata. The sequence goes on from JAITYT010001306.1 coordinate 200,570, forward strand.
CGTGAAGCTTGCATGGCTACAGCTGCAGCTGCTATGGGCAGATTTCGAGATGCAGCAAGATTATATCAAAAAGCAGGGTTGCAACAGTATGCATTAGATATGTATTCTGATTTACGGATGTTTGACATTGCACAAGAATTTATAGCTAGTGGAAATATTCAGGTTATTATAATTGATTTTTATGTATTTTTTAAAATTAATATGATAATAAATCTATATAATCAATTATGTGCACTTTTCTTAGGATCGTACAATTTTGTTACGTCGTCGTGCCGAATGGGCGAAAAGTTTGGGTGAGCCGCGCGCGGCTGCAGAAATGTTCCTTTCTGCAAAAGACATTCATCGAGCAATTAATATTATTAGTGAATATGGTTGGATTGATATGCTTATAAAAGTGGGTAGACAATTAGACAAAGCGGATAGAGATAATTTATCTATAATTGCAAAGAAATTGAAACAATTAGGAGCTACTCACGGAGCGGCTGAAATTTTTAGTAGATTAGGCGATGATCCTGATGTTGCAGATGTACTCGTTGATGCTCAAGCATGGCCTGAAGCTTTTGAGTTGGCAGAACGTAATCCAAAATTAAAATCTCGAGTTTATGGGCCATATGCTCGATGGCTTGCAGAAACAGGCCGTTTTTCTGAAGCTCAAGAAGGTAATAAACATGTACTTCTCAAATTGTATATATGCATAATATTTAATCGTAACTGTGAATACCTAATAAATATCTATATTTTTAACTCTATATAAGCAGGACACTTAATATGTATATTTTAATTTATTTATGTATTTTAAGCATTTCAGATAGCTGGTCAACCAGAAGAATCGATTATCGTTTTAACAACGTTAGCAGATAACGCTGTAACAGAAAAAAGATATCGCGATGCTTCTTATTTTTATTGGCTTCTGTCACAACTTAGTCTTAATTTATCAAAAGGCACAGAAGAAATAAAATCAATGTATTTATCTTATTATGACAAAGCTGATATTTACTATGCATACTACGAAGTATATAAATATTTGGTAAGATTGATTTTATTGAAAGTATTGTTAAATATTGAAATATTAAATGATATAATTTGATATTAATGTATTTTGATAATGTGATATCTATTTATTCAAGGAAGAACCTTTTACATCTTTGATGCCAGAAGCATTATTCAATATTTCAAGATTCTTACTAATGAAAACTCAAGGAATTCGTTTAGAAGGTGTATCGAAACTTACGATAATGTATACACTTATAAAACAAGCCCGATTATTAGGTGCTAATAAATTAGTTATGCAACTACTTGAACAATTACGTTTAATGAAAGTTCCTACGAATCTTCTTGCTCAAGTGGAAATTTCTACATTAGCTGCTAGAGCATATCCATACAGAGATCCAGAAGAATTATTACCTTTATGTTATAAATGTTCTACATTTAACTCTTTATTACCAGTAGAAAATGCTACTGATATGAGATGTACTCAGTGTGGTCTTAAATTTCAACATTCATTCGTAATGTTTGGTAAATTATAAAAATTATTCAATTTATTAAACGATTAAAAATTTTAATCGTAAATAAATATTAACTTTTTGCCATAGAAATCTTACCATTAGTTGAATTTCAATTGGAAGAAGATATTACTGACGAAGAAGCAGAAAGATTAATAGAAGAACCATTGCCATTGCCAGATACTCCTACTGTTGAAGATCAGCTTACCTTATCTTCTAATACGGCTGATCTTTTCACAGCTCGTTTAATAAAATACGAGGTGCAGTGTAATGTTTTAATATATATCTTACTAATATATACATTTTACTATATTTTTATACTCTATTATCTTACTATTATCTCTATATATTTTACTAATAAATGTTCTATAACGCATATTAACTAACAATTTGTATTACAGGGTAAATTAAGTAACTCTACGGTAACGGTAGGACGAGGAGTTTTAAAAAGTATGGAATCTACGACTGTATTAATTGTTAAATGGCCGAAACCATTAAAAACTAAGTATTTTAGAAATATTTTACCAGATCTTCAAATCACATTATGCAAGTCCTGTTTAAAGGTAATTTTATTATGTAATGAAATATACATGCAGTTCCGTAGCTTTTACATATTTTCTATGCTTATTTTTATAGCTCTTTCATTTAGATGACTATGAATTGGCATTACTGCGATATGGTCACTGTCCATTTTGTAGAGCACCACATAGTGCAATTAAATCAAGTTTTTGAACTTGTAACAGTGAAATTGTAACAGTATGTAGACACAATGTTAAATATAGAAGTATATGTAATTTTATTTTATTTTTATATAAAATTAATCTGAGATGATATAAATAGTAAAATGCAGAAAATATAACACATTGTATGAAATCTATTGTAATTAAATATTTATTTAATTTTAGTAACTCTTTGTAAAAAATTACTTATAATAAAACATACTTTTTTTATAGCGGTAAGTATATTCATAAATTAAATTTTTTGTAAGATATTAATATACTTCAGTGAAGACTATATTAAGCAGTATCTGACAAGATACTGTTATACCAATAATATGATGAAGCAGATTAGCATCTTTAAGAAGTTGCTAATTGTTTTGATTGCATACGCTGGAACCGTTACTACATTCTTTTTTAACTTGGACTAACGTTCCGGCATTCAGTTGCTTTAAGCATGTCTCTTATAGTGTTGTCCGTAATTGTTGTCTTAATAATTGCATCTGCTCCAGCTTCTCACTGGGATTATGCTTTAAATCGTGATAAGGTTTCAGAAATGATAACGCCACATTCTTATACACAACGTCAAGACAAATGTAAGCCTTCTGCCTTTTTCAATTTCGTAAATTTAATTTAAAAAAAAATATATATATATATTTTTTAAAACAGGTACATGTTTTGTAAAATATGAAAGTTGTACTAATAATTTTGATATGTAATTTTAATGGTATTTTGCATTGTTTTCTAGTTTTCCCGTTATTTAGTGTTATACGTTTTGCAAACTCTCAATGCTTAGCAAGCAACAATCTTAATGGTACATGTTTTACACGTCGAGAATGTTCAAATTATAATGGGACAGCATGTGGCACTTGTGCAAATGGTCTTGGTATTTGTTGCGTCTGTAAGTAACATATAATAATACATTCTTTATAAGATCCTTGATAATCATCTTGATTATCAATTCTTGATAAGTTTCAAGAATATTATAAACAAATTATTCAAATTAGGAATAAATTTATATATTGAATTATTTCTAACAATATTAATTATATATATATACTCGTAGACAAAACAGACACTGCAATTTTTAATTTAATTTAAATAATAAAACAATTTTCTAGCAAAACTTATAAACACTATATTTATATTTCTTTTTTGTAGTTCAGAAAACATGCGGTGCTACTACGAATATAAATAATACATATTTCATTAACCCAGGATATCCCTCAACTTATAATGGAGGAGATCGTTGTTCAATAACTGTCAACCGTTGTAATTCTAATATATGTCAGGTATTAATATATATACATTAGACAAATACAACATATATGTATATATTCAATAATAATAAAAATATCCCCTAATCAATGATAAAAGTCAAAAGTGCTAATCTTACATGTATAGTTACATATAACTATTATAACATATATGTACTTTATATATTTTTATAGATGCGTTTAGACTTTTTAGATTTCAGTCTTGCTCAACCTGATAATAATGGAGTATGCGACTATGATATTTTCACAGTATCAGGAGCAGCATCAACGGTACCTCGAATTTGTGGAGAAAATAGAAATCAACACGGTAAATTGAATTTAATCAATCACTGATAAATATGTATATAGTAAGTAATAAAAATAAAATATCATAATTTTTGTCTTTCATATTCCTTAGTGTATGCAGACTTTAATGGGGCTACACCTATTACCATATCAATTGGTACAAATCCTAATTATTCATTTGAACGTCATTGGAACATAAGAATACAACAAATACCATGTGATTCAATGTGTAGAGGTAAATAATATTTTTATCATTTTAAGTTTATGAAAAATTAAATTAATACCATAAAGAAGGTCGCGGAGGACATATTTTCTAAAATTTGTTATCTTCAAAAGCAACTATTTCATTTTAGCCCCAAATGGATGTTTGCAATACTATAAATCTATCTCTGATACGGTCATGAGCTTTAATTACGGAACAACTCCGAATTCACGAGTATCCACAAGTAACAAGTTTATGTGGTATATAATTTGCATTGCACATTTATGTTTTCTAGTATATAAAATTATAATATGTTATAGCACCTGCCATTGGAACTAGAGAAATGGTTAATTTGAATTATGGCGTATGTGTTAGAATGGCTTTGGGGTATTGTACTATAGAATGGTCACAGACAGATATGAATTCATTTTCTATTTCTGACGATCCTACTACAATAGATCCATTATTAATAGGTAAAATTTATACGCATACAAATACCTATATTTATTTTTCATTATACAATTTTAATATTATAATTGTAACAGGTACATCTGCAGTAGCAAAAAATAATGGTAACTGTACGAATGATTTTGTTATTGTACCAAATCCAAGTGAAAATGGTGTTCCTGTAAATACTGACCGCTTTTGTGGAAATGCTTTTTTAACCAAAACATGTATGAATATTTCAAAAATATTTTACAGTATAGACGATTAATTTTAATATTAATACAAGAATTGATTCAAATGTCAATAATTAATTTGAATTTTAGCTACTTTAAAACCATTTGTCCTTTATGTCGTGACAAATGGAGATGAAGCAACAGATATACAAAACAAAGGATTTATGCTTACATATCGTCAACTCCCTTGTGCAATGTAAAGGAAATAAAATGCTTTCACGTACAAAACTACATTTGCATTTTAAAATTTGAATACACACTATAAAAATATTTTAATTGATTTATAAAATTTTCGTTTATGAATTTTTAATTGGTAATAACATAATTATTTACAAGGAGTATGTTTAAATCTGTCTTGTTATCATAAGAAAAATCCATGAAGAAGAAAAGGTTGTCAATTTTCATTCTAGTAATTTTTTAATTATTATAGAACAGTATTTTACATTTTCTTTTAATTAGTGCAATACTTGTTTATAATATTTATTAAATAAGTAATCGCTCTAAAATTATATATATTTAATATACAATTCATAGATTAAGTATATTAACTACTTAAAAGCGTATTTCCAAAGTTTTTATCGACTCTTTTTTTCATATCATTATACCAAATTCCAAGATCTGTATGATTCAGTAAATCCTTAAAAGCAGTGCAACCTTCAATACTCTTTAAAATACCATACACAGCCAGATCAGAAAGATTTGGATTTTGACCTCCCATAAATGGAGTTCCACGTGCATTAATTTCTTTTAGCCAATAATTGATTTCATCATATAAAGATTGACGAACATCGTTTTTTAAATTGTGCCTTTTTTTAAGGCGTTTCGATATCAACCACATGGCACATGCACCTACATTAATCATTATTAAACGTTCCCATGATGGAAAATAACTTTTCCACTGACCAACCTATATTACATATATATTAATACATATATATTTTATTTTTATTATCGTTGTTAATGTTACTGGATTGAATAAAAAAAGATGTTGTATTACTTTTACCAAATAAAATTATATTAAAAATACGAAATTACTTTTTATTTAACCCAATAGCTATATAATAACAGTTATGTAATAATACTTACATCTGAGAACCAGTTAAAAGTTTCATAAGCTTCATCTAATGTCCTATATACATTTGGTGAAAGCGTATGAACAAGTACATCGTCTGCCCATTGTCTCCATTTACGTTCTTCTCTGCCATTATAAGATGTAAAATTAAAGTATAGCCAAAATAGGACAAATATTTATTACAGATTAAATTTAAATATAGATTATAAATTCAGAGAGCTTTTTAAGAAGAGTCGCATTTACTAGACTAAAATTTCATTCAATTATAAAATGAATGTCATAACATTAAAATATTTCTTAAGATATTCCAACCTTTTATATCGGTGAAATTGGTAATAACTTTATAACTATATTTGAATAATTTTAATTATACTTACACTATATCATTAATAGATTTTTCTGTAGGAACTGCCTTTCCAAACATAAGGAAATATTTATTCAGTATTTCATTCTTAAATTTGCCATTATCATCGTGCATTGCTATACTTGGATAATAATTGACTAGGTCTTGGATATCGTAGGACTTGTCGGTCAAATAAGATGTGAGTAATGATACAATCATAGAACTATCGTATAAGGGCTGATATTCATTGTTTACGTTAGCAAGAATGATTGGTACTTTCTTATAAGAAGACCAAGAAATTTCTCGTCGAAGTACAGGATCAACTTCAACAACATCATAAGATATTCCATAATAATCTAAAAATACTCTAACCTGAAATCAATTAAATAAAATATATTCTGGTAAGAATACTATAATTATAAAGAAACATGTTTTATAAATTGTATATAATATATAAAGGATATGTAATGAAAATATTCTATCAGACCTTACAACAAAATGGACAAGTTTGATACTGGAATAGTGTAAGTTTCAATTCACTCTTATCCACTGGATAAATAACCTGATAAAAAAGTAAAATGTTAATAAAGCAGTTATTTTTTAAAATGTATTATATTACTTACTATTAAATGTATAATATTATTATAACACTAGATAATATAAAATATAATGTTATTGTATTACTAATGGTAATTAAAATACCTTTCTAGAAGGTGCAAATGGTGGTTTATGTTTCAATGACTTAATTTCCATTTGTGTTCCATCCAAACTTAAATTTTTTCTAACTTCTTTAATTTTATGAAGAGAATAACCTATACCTATTGCGACACCGACAGACGCTCCTATTACACTAATTTTTAACAAACTTCTTGGCTTAGGCTGTTCAATTACTGTACAGAAAGGTGAAATATTTACATTAATGTTACTATGTTTGGATAAATATCCAATTCTTTTTAAATATCGTGAAAATTTAAACAACGCAGCCATTTTTTAAAGCATTGTCTGTACGAAGTTCGGTACGAAGCGCCAGTAGCTGAACGGTAAGGATGGAAAATAAAACAATAAAAATCATAAATGTAATACGATTTTACAAAATATCTTTGTTTTCTTAAAATACGTTACTTTATTTTAATCGTTCTACTTTAGTTTATTTAGTCGCGATATTTTCTATTCGGTTTCAATATATAAATGTGTACGTATATATGTACATACAAGCATGGATAAGGTATTGTACTACGTATATTAAAATTATCGTAAAAAGATATGTTAAAGTCTTTCAATATTTTATTGGTCTTTTTTCGAGATGCCAACGTTACAACAAAATTGTGTTTCTTGAGGTGTTTCTTCGGACAGTGATCGATTAACGAGACATTTTTTATCGTTGCATATTCTATCCTCGCCTCCATGACAACTACTGTCGCAATTGCATTGAAATCGAACAATTCGAATTACGTGAAGCTCACCGACTTTCGTAAAAGTATAATAATTCCCTGTTTTTAATCTAAAGAGTTCATCGCCATAATTAACACTTCGGAATAATAAATTAGAGTTGTTGTCTTTTAGAACTTGTTCCGGCAGTATAGCAGCATACATGTCTTTTGTCTGTTGTAATTCCTTTACTTCTTTGCGAGCTGCCTATAAATGTTACTATTATTTGCTATCGGACTGTCTATTACTTAACTTTAAAATAACTAATAACTGTACGTTCAAAATTACTGTTTACACAAAGATATTTAAATATTTGATCGATGAAAAATTGCTACACGCAATTCTCGAATAATGCAGTACTTGAATCACGCAGAAATGTGTATAATATAAACGAAAATTGTACCGGAAGAGGGAATCATTTTTCACACGCGTATAAAATTCAAATTTTCAAATAAGCACGATTTTAAGTAGCATGAAATCAATTAACGACGATATCCGATGATTGCGTTTATATTAATTAAATTAAATCATTCTTACAGCAATTTTATGCCCCTCTTCAAAATCTTCAGTAAGCTTAAACCACTTCATATGTGCGGAATTATATTTATCTTTAATTTTTTTATATTCTGGCTGGATATCACAACCGAGATTTTTGTATCCGAAAGCGCCAGCTGCATTTGTATTACCATCTTTTCCATAGGAACTTCCGCCCAAGAACCAAACAGTGTACATTCTCAAAATCGGGTACTGTTCCGTTCGTAATTGCCAATAAATTGCAAAATATAGAGCAAGTTCTTGATTAGGACCACCCCTTCCAAAGTTAGGTGATAGATCGATATTAATGCTACCCCCTAACAAAAGACACAGGCCTAATCCCCATTCTTCTTTAACAGGAAATATTTCTCTCACTTTTTTATCCGTTAAGGGGCATACCGTACTATCTTTCATCAATTCGTACATCTCCCATTTACTTATTTTCCCTTCAACGGCTAAGATCATTAAAGATGCCATTTTTACATATTCACGCGCAAATTCTTGTACTGTACCAGAACAAATGGAGTTTAATTTTACAGGATATAACCCATATCTGTAGGACGTAAATGCCATGCATTCCATAGCATCGGCATTACACGCAACTACATATGACTGTACAAATTTATATTTTTTATTATCATCCAATTGTTCATCGGCAGCAGCTTCCCACGGAATAGTTTCTTCTATCAAGTCTCTGACACTTTGTGATACTTTACCGATTAAATTATATTTAAACAAAATAGCTAGAGCTCTGTCATCTTTTGGGTCATAAGAACATGGACCGCCAGCTAAGAATTCTAGTGGCTCAGCCGATACATCAGACGTTATCAATATGATAATTTTCGCCGGGTAAGCTGTCCGTGCTAGATCTCCACCTACAGCAAATTAATTTTCTGTATTTCGTAATTTTACATTTTATTTATATTATATGTGTATTAATCATTCATATTTTCACCTCTTATCGCAGATAACTTATTTCTCACGAAGTTAATTTCTTCGGTAGTTGCTTTTGCGTTCTTTAACCTCGTCAATAATCTCAACTTATCTTTTAACGTGATAGTTTCTCGGGGGCAGCACAAGAGATCGTCAATTTCTTGCGAAAGCATAACAATTAAGATATCTCTTTTCTTAAGTTTCTTACAGTAATCTATAATTTTTCGTGTGCCCTCTACTGATTTTTCATCTGGTTGTCCATCCATACCACCTTCAACGTAACTAATACGACTGTCTAATTTAGGAAACGCTTCTGGAAAACTCCACATCATAAAGATAGATCCGCGAGGTACAACCATCCATCCTTTTTTCAATTGCTTCCCTACAACTCTTTCGAAGGATGAACTCATAGTGATTGCTTCTTGACCCCATCCAACGATGTGCAAATTGTTTCTTAATCTGTATTTTGCACCTTTGATAGTCATCGTTGATTTACCATCGTATTTAATTTTCTCAGGCAAGATCACGGAAGTATAAACACATTGTATACCAGCTTCCACAATTGTACTCAAGTCATCGCGTATCTATAGTGATTATTAATAGTGAGTAATTTTAATGTTAGACATTGATTTAAAAATAAAACTCCGAGCTAATTATAAATATTATGACCGAAACAAACTCTCGCTAAGGTAAATTATATTATACAAGTAAACTGTATAATCGTGCAAGTAAAAGATCCTTTCGTGTTATTATAAATTTTACAAAAATTTATTAAACGACTTTTTATGACCTTTAACATCATTTTTTCACTTCGAGACTTCTCACTATCTCTGATAGCCTTCTGTCGAGCTTGTTCTTCTTTCTGAAAGCGTGCATTTCGCAAAGCTAATTTGTCATTAAGTCGTTTTTCCAAAGACTCTCTCACGATATTTATAACATTACGTCTTTTTTCTTCGATCGCAGCAATTCTTTTGGCAGTTTCTTCCTGTTTGGTTGCATCAACTTTTTTTTTTCTATGTTTCTTTTGCTTTTTTTTAGGGGTAGCTTGTACCATAGTTTACATATTATATTATTTAAAATTTGTATAATTTAGAAATGGTTTAAAATTTATCAATATAGTATCACATGTTTTAAAATTAAATTTGAATTTTGAATGAAGTTTCTATCTGTTTTCACGCCACATAATATAATAATATGAAGTTAGAACTTTATAATAGTTTGAAATTAAAAATTTTTATTTTAAATCGATCGATCGTAGAATTGATAAATTATAGATAGAAATAAATAACTAATCTGGTCATGTACAGAAATGCTGCATACATTGAAATCTTATAATGAAGTTTAAAAATCTTTTTAATAGTATCGAAAATATTCGGAAATTTCCGTAAAACTTTTAATTATTATATCCTTCTATCAAATACATCGGAAGTATTTCGGGGAAAAAAGTAATTTATTACTGAACACACATGCAAAAGTGAACATATCATGAGCAAATTAATTTGGAATAACAAAGTAAATCAATATTTGAAAAAGATAGTAGAATAAAATTGAATTATTAGCTTTTAATAGATTATCTATTCGTGATAACGATAGAAAGAACTTAATTGATTATTATTCCAAGGTTTTCGCTGTCGTGTTGTCATACCGTCGAAATACTTTTACCTGTTTGGTCAGATAATAATAACAGATGACACTACGATGCCATCTGTGCCAAGAATATTTAATTTTAGTAGCTTAGTAGTTGAATGAAATACAAAGCAACTTTATTATAAGACGTTGTTTTTCTTGATTCAGTTATATATTGAAACGGAGCATTATTGATGTGACACTATGGTTAAGGATTATTCCTAACTGTTATTATACCGATCTATACTTTTGTAAGTTCATTGGTTCTATCGTACAAATGTTGAGGATAAATGATAGAGGTTATGTTTTATGGTAGTAACATATTGTATTAAATCGCTGAGAAAATATTTGAAATAGTTTAAACGAGTCGTATCTGGGTTTTGATAATTACCAATGGTTGGCATAACGATGTGTGTGAATGTATGTTAATAAAATAATCGGTAATTATATTCTATTTTACAGCGCACAGTGACTTTGACTCAACGCAGTTAAAAACAATGGAAAAAATTGCAGTTTATTTAATTTATCTATTCTATATATTTATTTTACCACTTTGTGCGAGTACATCAACACCTACGATTATAGAAACGATTAAAACCGGTATAGGATCATGTAAATTTAATTACATTTTGAATGATTCACATATTACGAAAATTTGTGCAACATTGAGATATCCCGAAGATATAAGTAACTTAACACTCGTTAAGGAAACACATAGAAAAACAGCCTTGTGTTTCAGTGTATACGATGCCTTGTACAAGGTTTGTCATTACGAAGAAACGCAACAATGGAGTGCTCCATTTAATGATACGATAACATTTAATAAGTACCTTGAAAAATTAGTTCGCAATTCCACAGGAGAAACGAATGTAAATATGTCTGCATTTTGCACGAGTATAAGTGGATTGACACCTATGTATACAAAAACACAACCTTTAATGTTAAAATTAACAACATATTTGAAGAAAGTTTCTAAATGTTCTCGAATATGTTTTAATATAGAAGATGAATTTGATCCGTTATGTGCAATATTAGCTTGGTCTAAAAAAATGGATGAAGAAGTCAAAAATAGTTCTATAGGCATAAACAGTAATAAAAACCAGCCTAAGAAAAAAACAATTGATACAAATTCTCAAGCGAAGCAACTTTTAACGAATGAAACTAGTTATGTTATACAAAGTTCTGAATCTGTTAAAAATATTAATGAATCTAATCATAATAAAACAAATTTGCAGACTTTTATTAATAACTTTACTGATACTTTGAGAACTTCTAATAACCTTTCAAAAGTCACAGTTGGTATAGATACAAAAGAAACAGGCTCAAAGGAAGCTGGCTTAAAGGAAGCCGGCTCAAAGGAAACAGGCTCACAGGAAACAGATCCAAATATAGGAATTAAGAAGGAAGAAGTTAATACTTTGATAAATGAAGAAACTAAAGCCACTACACTTTCCGAACATACACAGGATACTGCTATAGAAGATAGTGCTAATCAAAATGTTAATGAGGGAGAATATAATCGTAATAATGTTCAGTCATCTTTTGGTAATATAATATTTACTCTACGCTATTTTGTATTTCGAAAATAATTTTATAATGTAGATAGTTTCATTTCTTTTTTATAATTTTAGTTGAAAATATCGGACAATTCCCTGACGTAGGTAAAGTATAATGGATTAAATTGCGTATGAATTTTTCATTGTTTTTTTTTTTTATAATTATTATTTGTGCTCATCTCAGTGTGTCTTTAGTAGGTAGTCAGAATCAAAATGTGCCTAATCCTTCTGAACAGAAAGATCCTATAATTCGTATAAAAAGTGAAGAAGATTCTCACTTTTTTACCTATTTTACTCTTATCTCTCTTGGTTGCGTCATTGGTTACATTGGTTATCATAATAAACAGAAGGTACAAATTCAGATATTTTCTTTTTATTTATTTAATATATTATACATTTTAGAAAATACTTATTGCATAAAACACTATAACATTATACATAAATATTATTTGCAGATATTTGCCATTGTATTAGAAGGACGTCGGTCAAAAAATAATCGCGGTAGACGACGACCAAGTACTGCCAGTTATCGTAAGCTTGATTGTACACTCGAAGAAGCTATAACTTCACAATGTAATGCAAACGTTACACATGTTATCTATTAACGCAAGTAATACATGATGTAATTAATCCTGGTATTTGTCAGAGTCCTTTTTTGCGATAATGTTTTTCGTACTGAATTATGTATTCTTCATAATACGTTTTCTTTTTAATTATTTATCAATCAGGTCATTTCTATTAAGTGAATCTTTCATTATACCAGCTTTCGTTAGTAATACGTACGTGGTAATATGTAGCAATAATGAACATTTTAATCATATATAAATTTTTTGATGATACTTGAAATATATGTTTATATATTAAAAGTATCTACATGAAAAATTAGGAAATGGAAATTATGTGTAGATTACATTTCGAATCTTTTAAATTTAATTTGTTGTTATAAAAATTACTACATATTGATAAGTAAAATGAAATTTGTAAAAAAATATTTATGGTAGCATATCTTATTCTTTTGCACAATATTATGGCAGAGATGTATACTGCTCTAATATTTTTTTCAAAAAGAAATTCTAATTATTTGTGTAAATATATAAAGATATTTAGAATTATAGTAAAATTTTACTTAAATTGTACACGCGCGCGTATATATATATATA
>JAITYT010001306.1:214018-234640 GCA_025433975.1 Liostenogaster flavolineata
GGATGATGACGTTTCTAGATGTCTACTATTATTATACAGATTCATGGATGTTGAATGGACAAAACAGATATTTGACAACGATAACATTTATATTGCTCAGATTTACAGTATTATTTTAAATTTATAACAAAAAGGAAAAATCCAACGAAAGGAAATTTTGGTGTATGGTACAGTTACAAGTAATTTTCGTGACTTAGAAACTAATGAATTTTTAGCATTACTATTTCCTTTATTTTGATATATTATGTCATAATTTCATTCTATCGTGGTAGTAGAGAAGAGGTAACATCAGTATTGTAGGATTATACTTGAGGAGGTCTGCTTTGCACATTTTGATATTTAATTTAATTTTTATCTGTAAATATTTAAATGAATCGTAGAATTGAATATTAATACATTGGGTGTAGCGTCAGTGCCTAGGAACTGATATTGTACTTTTCGTTTAAATTTCGATCTGTGCTAATTTATATATTATAAAATCTACATGTTTACACTTTTTTAGCGTAATCGTATAAATATTACATTAAATGTTTACATTTTGTGTGCGTATTTATTTAGTGCATACCAATGAGGTATAGAATTTTTGTAACGATTGGATTTATTAATCGTTTCATTATTTGTAAAATGGAACATCCTCAACAAAATTATTTTGTACTTATATTTTTTATGTTTACACATTGACTTAATTGACTACTTCTTTTAGAAAGCGATTCTCTACACTGCTTGAACAGAAAGCATACCGAAATTGGCCCTGCACCCAACGCGTTAAGTAATGTATGACTTGGATTCTAGGTTCATAAAATTAGAAAATTCATTTAAACAGAAATATAACATACACGAATAATATTCTTTATTTGTTTAGGTATATTCATTATTTTGTTCCGAGATCATTATCATATATATAACTCTTGCTATTTTTACAGCATTGCAAATTCTTACTTGTTTTGAATAATATAATAGTAAAATACCTGTAGCGATAGAACGATAGAATTTTCATCATAATATATTTTTTAATAGTATATCGGTGAAAGCAACAGTACATTAATTTCACAGAATATATGCCGTCCAACTACACTTGGTCAAAAGATGAATTTTTTTCAGCAATTTATAAATACGCGCAGTTTTTCACAATAGTATGACTATTCACATTACGTTTATTAAATACTATACTAATAACATTTACATTAACGTACTTTAAGTACTATATGTTTCTACTACGCGGTTTCATGGAGTGTCACGAAAATAAATTTGATACATAATATTTAATATAGTTTAATAATATATTTAGTTTTTAATTTGTTGATGCTTTTTATTATCGCGCAAATACTTATTTTTGTAGCGGAACTGTTTTAATTGTTAAATTTATTTATGCATCTATGTGTATTCGTATAGTACATTGTATATAACAAACTTAACGGTTATAGTATAAATATGCATTTACAGAGTTTGGATTTAATATTTAGTGGAATATATTACAAAATTACATGTGATTCTTTTAATTTACGGATAACCGGTTTTTATGAAATTTTTGTAGTGAATATATTTTCATTATTATAACATATATTGTGTAAAAGTTACTCAACTTGAACGGAAAGTATAGTTTAAGAAGATAAAAAAGCGAAAATTTCATAATAATACATTATTTCAATAAAATCGGTCTTATATTTGATCATTTTTTTACAAAAGAATGTAAATTTGTTGAAATGAATTTGAAAGTAAATTTTGTTTATTAATTAGTATATAGACAATGATAATGTATGTAAATTATTTATCAATTTTTATTAATAAATGCTGAATGCACATTTATTTTTTTTAAAAAGTGAAAATATCATCTATACGTACTATTCATAAGAAAATTCGAGAATTGTGATTGTGATTGTAATTGTGGTGTCAAGGTAAGAGTTGGATTTAGTAGTTTTGAATGATATATAGTGGTACTGTAAGTGAGAAAAGCGCAAGAAAACGTCGTCTAGCCGAGGACACCATTCATCTATGTAGTTTTGAGGTGCTGGTATGTTTAATGCTGTAATATGCAAACTTTCTCTCTTAGCTCTTTTGGATATACAGTGAAAGCGAGTGAGTTAACATTTTTTTACAATACATATTATTTCGTATGCAAAGTATTTAAAAGAAAATGTTTTACTAATATTAAATTGATAAAGCATTACATTATAGTATTATATACATTATATTAATATGTTATATCGTATGTGTGTGTATTATAATTATTTTGTGCAATAACAAGCGTCTTTAGTTTGCTGTAATAACCAGTTAAGATGTGGTCCCACTTTAGTGTAAATCGCTGTTCTTGGTTTATTGTCACATCTATTGATACTGGAGAAAATTCCTATGTAAAAATGATACATAAGCATAAAGATAACACAATAAATTTACAATAAACGATTAATTTATATTATAATTTTAATCTTTATTCAAAATAGCAAGTCTAGTTAACATACGCACCTATGAGATCGTAAATGCCGGAATATGATCGATATTGCAAGGAGGATCCAACATCGTCCTAAAAAATTGAATCTTTGAGAATGAATCTAATAATCGCAAAAGAAAAAAGATATAAATAGCGAAGCAGTGCGTTAGTTGTGTAAAAGAATCATGTTTGCTTTTTTATTGTATTATATTTTAAATTCCATGAATTACCGGACACACTATCGAAAGTCCACCAAGAATTCCAACACAACCAAAGTCATTATGAAAATTCATTGGATTTGTATGAGATTTAATACATTCATTGTATCCTAAGATCGGAAGTCCTACTTTTCGTGGCCGACATGTACGATTGTCTACTTTGTCCTTGGATATAGTCTGACTCCAACCGACTATCGTTCCTACTTGTCCTAAATATGTCGAACCTAGAGATACAAAAATTGTGATGTGATTCAGTTAGAAGTATTCGATTTTCGTATGTTTTATATGCGATCCATTTACTAACCAGGATTTGGTAGACAAATAGGCGATATTCGTTTTTCAAATTGCGTTGGGCGACTAAGGCGTATCAGACACAAGTCATGGTTGTGTGATTCGATATTAAATTCTGGGTGTACAATTAATGATTCTACGCTGAAGTTAGTCGATGATACATCCAAGTTACAACGATCGTATTCTCCTAGAGATACCTTGATTTCTGGTGCAGTCGTGCTAAAAATTTATACGGATGTATAATCGAGTACGCGTATTGATAAATTCATAGACAAGTTGTTCATTACAAATTGTTTAATCAAAAATGTAAAGTAAAGTATCGACTAACTCGAGAAGTTGACTAGCTGACGTTAAAACATAGCGGTCGTTTATCAAAACACCATTAATCAATAGTTTTGACTTGATATGGATATTGACGAGCCACGGGAATTCATGCGAGTCCGTATATTCGCCACCAAGAAGGCGCGCTCTGTTAGGATTGGATCGTCCGCATACTACGGATACGAAAAATAGAGATATAGAAATTAATTGTCTTTTTGGATGAAACGAATATTTTGATATAATATGTCAATGCATTTTTTACTTACGGCAGCTGCCACAGGTGCGGAATCTACCAAAAAGTAAATCCAAAACTCCGCGCACTTGTCTTGACGTATGTTCTCGATCGATCTATTATAAAAAGAAAACCGAGTCCGAATCATCTAAATGTTCTTTTACAAACAAATCAGTTCCCAATGCATATAAAGCAAGAAAAAATTCATGCGAGCATTTTTTTAATACGATAGTCAAAATAATCGTACAGAATTTTAAATAAATATCTTGTCATGTTCTATATTATTCAATTTTACTCACGAAAGAGACCGTGGCGCGATCATCGCAATCAATCGCTTGCGATTTTATTAGAAACATACAAAGTAGATACTTGACATATTCTTGCAACTTCATTTTCTCTCGGTTGTAAGATGCACTACCGGCTTCGATTAAACAACTGAATTCTTTTGCTCAGTGGGACTGAATCGTTCGACCCGCATCATCCGAGACCCCCAGGAACAGTTCCCGAACGACCCACGTAGATTCGTGATGTTGCTCCCACCACGGCAGGGATCGAGATTTTACTTTTATTCACTTTGCTTCGGCCTTTAATATGACCGGCAACCGGTTAAAGAATCCCGTTAGACGATTCAGGTGTAAGACAAACTTACGCCTCAATCGCTTTGATTCGATAGATCTAAGATCAGATGTAAGAATAGTAACCTCCATCGTAAATTCTGTCTCTACGATTGGGTACGAACGTCAATCGAAGAGAAAATGACCTTTTCCGAACGCAAGCAAATGAACGGGTAGCAAGGGATTTGCAATTTCTTTTATTTATCACATATTACTCGCAATTCTTGGTAATAAATATTTGTTTACATATGACACTTGTAATCTCATGGTTACCATTAGACTTTCACTAACGATAAGACATATGTTTTTTCGTTTCATGGTAACTTGAAGAGCTCTGTTAATAGTTTGCGTGGAAGAGGGTTGACGACAAGTAATGCAAACTAGAGTAGACTCGTCTACGTACACTCGCTTCAATTTTTGTCGAAATATTTCTTCGTACGAACATTCATAAAATTATTATTTCGAAGTATACCTACGTTTTAGACTCGTGCGTTTCGTAGCGTGCGACATACGTTAATATTCTTCGATGAGTATTATTTCATTGTGACCGAACTTTCTTGATGAAATTTTCATTTGCAATAGCAACGACGTGAAATCAATGATATCGACATAACAATAAAAGTCTTACGTTTAGGAGTATCTCGTAGTGGCAACTATGCGAAGTGTATCTATTTTAAGTTAAAAATACGCGGATAAAGTACGAGCAATGTTATGTAAATCATAATGTTTAATTGTTTTCGCAAAAACAGCCTTCTTTCGAATTGAGCTCGATCCAATCCAGGTATCGCGTTAATCTCGTATAAACGCCTGGATATCCCGGCCTGGCACATCCGTTACCCCAGGATACAATGCCGATAAGTTCGTACCTTTTATCCTCCCTTTCGGCGATCAATGGCCCACCGCTGTCTCCCTGTCGAAAAGAGAAGCGATTTTGACATTCTTTGGCATGGATAGCGAGCAGAACGTTTTTTTACAGTTTTGAAGATCAATCCTTTCATTGTATCTCGATAAATCGTAGATCGACGGTTACCTGACAAGAATCTTTAAGACCTTCGAGGTAACCCGCGCACATCATATTGTCGGAAATCATGCGAGAACTGTAACTGGTGTTACGGCACTCTTGGAGGCTCATAACCGGGACGTCGACTTCCTGGAGCAAACAGGATGGTGCTCCATCCTCGCGAAGCGTACCCCAACCGGCAGCAATCGCTTTCGTCCCGACGTAGTTGTTTTCTGAAACGCGATTAAAATAATTTTTGACATTGTGAAAGGAGAAGTACGGCATGATTAGTGTTACGCTTCACGATCGTTATTTCTATGTTGATAAACGCGATCCTAACGATCCATTTTTTTCATGTTATGAAGCTTTTTCACGATAGCGTCCTTTGTAAAAATAATTCGTCGTTGAGTCGCTCATTTACATCGGTGAGGGAAGGTGCCAAAGGACGGCGTGTTGTTGCAGTGATATTCAAATATTATCGGTGAGTACGATTACATTTTACTGACATAGAGAGAAATCTCTTATTACGCAGTTGTTCTTTATGACGATGTACATTTTTACTTCGGATAGGTACCCGTATATTGAATAATTTACGGTGATGTTGCATCGCCATCGTTCTTGCAGTATCAACGCAATGGCGACTAACCGGGTCCCGCGAACTTATGTAATTTTATGCAAATTTCTACGGTTTAGTTGGAAAGTATATAATCGCGAATAATTTAGAAATTATCGACGAATGACAGTTGTAATCGTATTTACCTCGATTCGTTGGTAGGCATATAGGTCTTATAGTGTCGCTGAAGGATATCCTCTCGTTCAGACGAAGCAACGCTATGTCATTATCGAAATTCAGGAAACTAAAGTCTCCGGATAGTACTCTGACTATGTATCGTGTTTCAGCGCCTTTCTCCAGGCACCTGTCGTGTTCGCCAAACGTGACCTTGATCATGAACCACATGAACCTGAAAATAATACTATAGAGTCTGATAAAATCCGGCTAACGATACAGTGGGAAAGAATATCCAGTGGTCTCCGGTTTGAATAAGTACACCACTTATCTTTGATACCATTAACAAATGATTGAGCTTCGGCACAGGAATGTTTGCAATCGTTTTTACATCATCTTCACGAGACCATTGAAAATACGATCAGCATATGGTGACCAGAAGGACGTGCGAATTACTTCGATCTTACGTATTTATGTGTACTTATTCGAAACGTAAGTATAGTCGTAGAATTGTTTAAAAAGTTCTTACCCTTTGACGCAGTGCGCGGCTGTCAATACGTAGCGATCGTTAATCAGGGTTCCACCGCAATAAAATTTGTTTAAGTACGATAGCTTTACCATCCATGGAAATTCGTTCATATGTGTCGTTTGACCACCGACAATGCGGCTTTCTTCATTTCGTAGACCGCAGGCTAATTAATGACAGATATAACTAAATTTAATCGACTTAATGGGTGGGCTATGGCGAATCGAGGATAATGAGAAAAGTTATAACACTAACTGCAATAGCATGGCGCGGGTGGTTCTTTGACATATGGCGGTTTATTTCCAAACAAGCCGAAAAAGTTTTTCTCTTGATCTCCGAATTGTTTTGCCTGTAATCAATGGAATAACGTAAGGAAAGAATTCTCGATTTTATCTCGATTATTTTGCATTCGACTTTGATATTCCTTAAATTCGAGATGAATATGTAAATCGTTTTGAGTATGTACGCAAGAAAGGAAGACACGCGTGATTTAATTAGCCATATGGGCGGACGGAAGTATTTCGATCAAAACGAATAGCGTAAATACTTACTTGACATTCCGCGGATAAGAAAATAACGACAAAGCTAAGGCACCATAAGAACTTCATTTTTCGCATAAACGTTATTTATTTTCTTGCGCAGGTTGAAAATATCACCAGTGCCTCGATGAAGGGGTCACCATGCGGTTAGTGTCAGGAAAGAGTCACGGACATGTCCCTGACTGGCAGTTACTATCGCCAGTGTCTCACGACGACTGAGAAAGACCGAGGTCGAAGAGGTAATTGCTATTCCAGCAAAGAAGGAGGGCACTGCCGACTGGTCGGTGAGTGGACAGTACATGATCGTTTCACGTTCATGTTCATGGTCAGATCACGGAACGAGCTTTATCATCGACTATCAGGTCTGTGTCTCGTGAATTTTCGTAGAAATATTTCTTTACCCTTGTCTCAATTGGCACGCTGATTATTTCGTTTATTACACTTAAAATTGCTTAAAAGTCATAAGTATTTGTAATCTGTCTATCGGGAGTAGTCAGGAGAATCTATGCCATTTAATAGCAACTAGATACTCGACGATGTTCCCTTAACATTCGTAACAGACCCTTAAAAACAGTATCGCAAACGGAAAGTTTTCTCAAGAATGCGTTATGCAAATCTTGTTTGTACACATTCATTTGTATTTTATTATATGCATATACATTCCTTGTGCGTCATCCGGTACCGTTCTTCAAGCATTTTAGTTGGGTATGTTTCGCAGCGACGACACCTGATCGACCAGTTTCGTTTAAGAGAAAGAGGGAAGAGAAAGATTGAACGCGGTTGAGGGAGGGGGACGAGATGTGAAGATGAGAATAAAAAACGAACGACAGAGCGACGGTGAAAGAGAGAAAGAGAAAGAGAGACGAAGGGACAGAGAGAGAAGATAAGCGGGAAAACCGCGTCTATGTCCATAAAATCTGGCATAATCGACTAAAAGTTGTATCAAGGTTAGCTTCATTCGGCGCTATTGGATTTCGAATGGCGTAGATTTATCCAAAGGCGAAAGAATATAATTTCGAAGAAAAATTTCAAATTTATTTTGACACGATCTCTCGAATATAAATACACGAGTTACGAAGCATTCTGCGTATATATGCAACATTACATATTATATTATATTGACAATCGATATTTAATCGTTTAATATCGTAATGATCCTAATCTATTCGCTCGTTTACTTAAAAAGAAATTTTCGAGAAGATTAAATAAGCATTACCAGAAACACACAGTATATCGTCGAGTGTCGATAGAACGATATTATTTTTACAAGTGTATTGCAGTTATTACGACGTTATTCTGGTTTGTCAGTATACCGTTATGCGGTTTCATTATTCCGCTAACGTCCGTACACTATCCGCACATCAACGAGTTAAATGAATACGTGCGGAGGTAACCTAACGTGGTCACATATTTTCCGTTTGTTGTTACATTACAACGTTATAAATATTTACAGCGATGTATTATCACGAATGTATGTCGCATTTTGCCTAGAATCTTTCGATAGTTTCGGATGTATCGACAGTTTAGATTTATTTTTTAAGGTTTACTATCTTTTATTTGAGAAAGGAAGAACTGCTAATTTTAAATGAACAGATTATTTAAGGGGTACAGTACGTACAGTAAGATCGATTGAAAATAATACTGACGATAATATTTTACACGCGCGTGTGTCGCGCATACGCATAAGACGCTATTGATTGCTTCTAGCATATACATTAAAAAATTAAGATTTCTTACTTAAAGCTACATTTATTCTATTAGTTAATAATAAACGTCATTGCGTTGGTAATCGATCGTGAAGAAATCCGTAATGTAATAGGAATTCTTCGAAATAACTAAAAACGTTTAAAATAATTATGTACAATGGCACGTTATTATTATTAGAAGAGAGTTATTATAACGATTACGTCGATGGAACGTTGATATCATTTAACGCATATGCAACCTTCTTTCATATTTGTATTTATCCAATTCAGGTACCTAGTTACTCTGGTATAAACTCCTGGATATCCTGGTCTTCCGCAACCTACACCCCATGATACGATACCTGCGAACAACATCGCCTTATTCCTCCATTTCGATCGAGATTTTCAGAGATATTTGCCGACGACGAAGATACAATACATCGAACGATATATTACCAGCGATTTCTAATCTACCGCCTTCTTGAATTAAAAGGGGCCCACCACTATCACCTTGGCAAGAGTCTTGCGTACCTCGACCAGCACAAATCATGTTAGCGGTGATCCGATTGGCTCGATATTTCATTTTTCGACATTGATTCAGACTCAGTACCGGCACCTGTACTTCGTGAACTTTTCCTGGCAGAGCACCGCCTTCCGAAGTACGACCCCATCCAACCACGGTTCCTTCTTTACCGGCTGGATCGGATCCTACAAAAATCCATCGTTTTCAAAACACTTTGACCATTACAAGCATTTCAACACGTTGACTGCAGCGCGCATTTTACGTGGTTTGCCCAGGGTGCCAACGTGAATTTTCTACGATGCGATCTATATTACGTTGAAATATTATTTGCAGCAGATAAGTTGAGTCGTTTGATCGTGTTTAATGCACCAGTGACCCTGTAGATCCGCTTGTTTATAAATTCAAACAAGTGTCTCGAAAAAATATTTTAGTTCCTGACTTTAGGATGAATTTAGCAATGCATTTAGTGCGATGTTCCGATGATGAATTTGAAATTTCTTCAAGTAATTACTTTCAGAGAAAACGTCGTCATGAATTAAAAAATCCCCGGGAAAAGCAGGAGATGTAAGACGATTTTGCAAAGGGTACTAGGGAGACTAAATGCAAAGAATTTGATTACAAAAGTGGTGACATATTGTGCCAATTGTATTGGTTCACTTTTTCTTTGCCTAGAGTGCTTCAATAAGATTCATCGCGATATGCACGGATAATATGTGTGTTTTTCACGTGTTAATAAAATTGTTTTTATGTGTTCTATATGCCATTAATTTCTTCGAACCTTTATAGTAACAATGGTTTTATTGAAAAATGATCAGTGTAGATATTTATTCAAATTATGTATTTTTACTATCGGTCGCGTCGCCGGTCACCGGTGACCCTCACGACAGTCAACGTGTTAAAGTACCGCGCAATTTGTAATCATCGTATTTCTTAAATAATAAGAATCTTAGCCTCTGCTACAATTACCTGCTCGAGGTAAGCACACTGGTTTGATGATTTTTGAAAATTTGACAGATTTACGCAGTTTCATCAAAGCGACGTCATGATTGTAGGAGTTCATATCAAAATTCCGATGACGTATCACGGCGCTCACGGCTCTCATGATGGTCTTTCCATTCGCGTATTGATCATAATCACCGAGTACTATGCGTATCTTTGAACGTTTCAGCCTGAAATAACAGAAACTTACTCATGAATCGTTGGAAACTCGTGTCGAATATTCTTACTTAATTCTTTCGTCGTTACGACGGTCGATTAGACTCACTGATACGTCTGAAACGTTGTAAGCTGTTCGCGCGTGGCAGGTTTAGCAAAGACGGTCTATTAGCCAGAAAGGCGGCATCGAAGTTTTTGCGTTTAAGCGAATGGTCATTCATGGCGTCCGACCGAATAGAGAAAATTACCTTCGTACGCAGTGAGCCGCAGTGATCACATAATCGTTATTGAGGAGACTAGCGCCACAATGAAAGCGTCCATCGTACACCAGCCGCGCTACCCATGGGTATCTATTAGGAGTCGTCGGGCGTCCACCGACAATACGGTTCTCCTGATTGGTCATGCCGCATTCTAAAGGAAGAAAGTGTTCCCGCATTGTTCCGTATTACACTAACGTATACCGGAGTACCTCAGTCTTACCGTGCTCTTTACAATAATCATCGACTTATATCGATTACGTCTTGGGCTGGCCTAACGTCTTTGCATGCTAATTTTAAGATAAAGAAGACTCGACACCGATCCCAATATCGCTCGTTGCTATTAGGTCGGTGCGTATGAGATGTCGAATTTTTAAGCGAATATATAAAACTGCATATCTTTTTTCAACATCTGTTTATTTAATCAAACACGCTCCATTTGCTTCGATACACTTTTCCCAACGAGATTTTAACGCATAGATGCCTGTCTTAAAGTAATTCCGATCTTCAGAATCGATAAAATTTTTCAGACTGTCTTCGTTTTCATACTGTTTATCACGTAAAAACTGTTCTAAATGTTTGAAAAAATAATATCCGGTGAATAAGGTGGGTGCTGCAAAATTTCATATTTTAATTCATTTAATTTCGCAATTATTATGTACGACTTATCCATTTCTTTTACCTTGCCAATTTTATGAAGGTATCGCAATATCGTTGTGTGGTCAACTTTCATTCTGGTAGCAAGTTCCCTCGTAGATACAGTTGGATTTGTTTCCATCGATGTTTACAGAGCATCATTTTTCACAAACGTTTTGGGTCTTCAAACCAACGCTACATTTTTCGATCGTTAACGGTATTTTCCTCGAACGCCTGGTTTATATCGCGTGCAGTTTTCGCAGCATTATTACCAAGTTTATACTCGTATAAAAAATTACGAGAATATCGGTTGAGTTCATATCCTTACGAAATTCAAAACGAATAACAAAATGGAACGCTTTTGAGAAAATCTTCTTCGTTGAAACGCGACTCTGGCAATGAACAGTACGACAGTATAAACGAGGTTATGCCAAATACAAAAGCATAACGAAAGCAGGGAGACCAAAGTTATTGGGTAAAGAAAATCCGACATTTCATATGCACCAACCTAATAGTTTTAATCGTAAGTCGGTCCAAGTTTTGCGGCGCTCGCGAGAACTTGCAATGGAAACGATCTTACCGCAGGTGCAGTTACGTAATTTATCCTCGTTGCTTCCGTCGCTTCCTGTCACGTCGATGCCGAACAATTCGTCGAACAAGAATTTGCCGGTGCGATGTCTCGATGTATTCGTCGATTCCTGGAAGTTCAGAATGCTTGTAGGAAGGTACGTTCACTTTCCAACGCAAATAAATGGCAGGTATCCGCGAGAGAAAGTAACCATGATCCGAATTATGGGTCAAGGTCTACGTCGCGAAGTCAAGACTAGCGTAGAAAGGATCCTCCGTACGCGAGAATCACATCCGATCGTTACTCGCGCGACGTAAAGTCCTTGCGCTACCTTCGATCGATGTGCGTTTTAATCCTCTCTTTCGGCGAATTCGTTCGGTAATTTCTTCCTTAAGTTTGCTTCCAGGTGCAAGCGATCATCGCGGCGACGCGTACTTCCGTAAAATTCGTACTCTTGACGACGAAAGTTAGTCGCCATCGTGCTACGCCTGCCGGAGGAATGCGAATTTTCCTTGACAAACTCACCACTAATGACGGATAAGACCGGCTACAGGCTCTAGGTTCAAATTACCCTGATCGCGCACTGATCGTGAGACTAAATATTGTACAATATTTTGCTCTGGTGACATCGGTTTTTATTGAATCAAGGACAAGGATATAATATTTAAAAAAAGTTAATGCAATTTATTAAAACAGAGGATTTTGGGGAAACTCGGAACACGAATACGAAGAAGAATTTATTGCAATTGGGAAAGGTCTGGCACTTTCCTAAGACGGGGGTGAGGCTCCTCTCAAAAAGGAAAGGAAGATCCTCGGTAGAAAACTCCGATCCTCCAGCCGAAATTTCTCTCGATATTCGCCGCTATTTCGAAATAGAGTCGAAATAGAGCGTTAATCGCGCTTCCCAACACGGCATGATGGGACATTTCTAAACCCACCTCGAAATCTTGCAATAGCTGCGCGTACATAGGTTTATATTTCGTTTTATTTACGCGCCCAATAACAACAAATTTAATTAACTATTACTATTTCGTTAAGTTTTTACATGACGTTATACCTTTGTTAATAAAAATATACCAATTTTGTTTCATTCAAAACCCGATAAAATTTCTGTGCAACACGGGTCTATTTTCTACCTGAAATCCTGTGCCGCAAAGTGTTAAGGGGTTAAGGAACTCGAAGGGTCATCGATACTCACGAAAATCATAAACGGTGGCGATCCGCTGCTCGCGCGCTCGTCGAAGCCTCGTTCGAGGCTGATCGCGCGCACGTGGTAGAGGACGAAGATTAAGGTCACGACCAAGACCTTGCGGTTCGAGCCGAGGTTCATTTTTCCATGCGCCGTTCACTTTCGACGGATATCTTCTCGGCGAGAACTTGGATTCGGCGAGGACTACTCATCGATCGTTAGGGCACACCGGGCACTTCGCGTTTATTCGCGTTCGATGACGATCGCGCATCGTATCGGGCGTCGAGTCGCACTGGAGGACGTCGTTCGAGAGTGATTCGTCGTCGATCTTTCGCGCGCGGAACCACGCAAAGGGATTCGCAAGGCGACGATTGCGGCAGACACGGTCGCTTTCACCGCGGCTCCACAAAGACGCCAGACTGGACGATCGAGCCTCGACTCCTCGTACTTGGGAAGAAAGTTCTTTCACCGAGTAGTACGCGCTGCTCCTCTCTTTGCCGCTGCTGCTCTTGCTCGTTCGTTTCGTTCGGTTTGCGCGGGATGGAGGATTATTTCGAACGGGAAGCTTCGTTCGATTCGCGCTTCGTCTCGATCTTATGAAGTCGACTTTTTCGATCGGTCGATTTTTCCTTCGAAACTAGGCGTTTCCATTTTCCATCGATTATCGACGTCGATTCGTTCGTACGTGGAATATTCCTCCTCTTCTCTTCTTCCTCGCGCTCCTCTTCGGTCGCGTCTCGCGTACTTTTTCATTCGGTCGTTACGCGAAGCACGACGTAGTCGATGGATTTTTTTTCTTCTGTGACTCCGAGGAATCGCTCGTCGAGGGAGATCTTTCCGGAAGATCGGTGATAATCGCTTCTTCTCGTCTCAAAGTTTAGAACGCACTACTTTTATCCTTTCGACGTGGTACACGTTGTAACGTAGTTCCCACTCTCGAAATTCGAGACGTGGTTGCGTGCCACTTTTGAAAATTTTCTCTTTCTTTCGGTTGGTCGACGTTCCATGGTGGGGGACGTGGGTGGATTCTTTTTACAGGGTCGGTCGTGCGCGCCGAAGAATTTTACGCGGAGGCGCCTGATATTTTGAGTTTCGATAAAATATCTAGATAATTTCTATTCGCGTATTCGCGTGAATACTCGCGAAAGCGATTTTTAACTGTGCTTTGAGTAATCTCGATGAATTGTTTTCTTTTTCGTTTTTTTTTTCGGTTGGAAGTACAGTTGCGTACGTTCTTCTCGTGTGAAATATTAGGTTGGTGCGTATGAAACGTCGAGTTTTTAAGCGAATGTATAAAACTGCATATCTTTTCTCAAAAGTTGTTTATTTAATCAATAAAATGAAATAAAATATGCTCCATTCTGATCTTTAGAATCAATAAACTTTGAAATGGAATTTTTCAGACTGTCTTTATTTTTGTACTGTTTAGCCCAATAAGTTAAGTGCTGTACAATGTCATATTTTAATTCATTTAATTTCGCAATTGTTTTGTTCCTTTCTATTAAAAATGGAACACTTTTGAGAAAATCTTCGTTGAAACGTGATGTTGGCAATGGACAGTACGAGGTTACGCGAAAAACAAAAGCGTAACAAAAACAGGGAGACAAACGTTCGCGTGTAAAGAAAATCCGACATTTCATGTGCATCGACATAATAATAACGCATCGTCTACGATCGATAGATATTTCAATTCGGGAAGAGTCTCGTAAGGTCTTAGTAACGCTCCGACGGTTTCACTAACCCACATTTCGTCGTTGAAAGCAAAACGTTTCTGATTCGTGACCTCGTTTTCTTGGTAGTCATTGCATCGTTTATCTAATGCATTTTCAAGACGTTATTCGTTATCGTATCGAGGTATTTCTTTAACCCTTACTTCACGCTCTTACTTTTTAACGCTTTTACTTTTTTTTCGAGAATGTTTAAAAAGAAAGGATATTCGAACGAGTAATAGAACGTACAAATTTTCTCGACCGTTACTGCACGATCTGATTACTATTGACGGCGTCAAAAGTACTTGCAGAGAAACTGCCTTTAAAAATATCTCCATCTCCTTTCTGCCGATTGGATTGTCGATCGAAATAGACGGTGTAAGAGGAAACTAAACTACGATTTAAGAAACGAGCATAAGTTAGAGGGTATAACGTATATTTTATCGTGTTAAAACATGTACGAATCGAAGAGTTTCGAAAAACGTCGCCTACATGAGGATCTTAAAGAATACAAACGGAAAATAATTCCTTCATTTATGAATCGCTTCGTCACGTAAGACATCGCACAATCACAGTACGTAAAACCTACTTTGCATAACGTTACATAGTCGACTAGATTCTTACAACTACACATACAGAGATTAGAAGAATAAATTAATGGCTTTAATATACAATGGCATTTCGATGACTTGGAACACGATATTTATGATATTCATACCGAGGCAGCGTGACTTTTTAGTACGAATTACGAACCATTTTCGCATTTGCTATAAAACTCTCTACATCTAGCTGAGATCAAGTGATTTTTTTCCCCCGATGATCGAAGCAGAACAACGTCTCTTACGCAACGGTGGCCTCGTAATCGGCAGTCCGACAGGACGGTACGAACGAGCAAACGACGATCCAAGGGTATCAAGGATGATGCGGAGGCGGACACACGCATTCGTCGTTAAGATTATCCTTGAGCCATCCGAGATAATTCGTAAGTTTCGTATAAATTCCAGGAAAATTCGGTCTCGCGCAACCTCGTCCCCATGAAATGATACCGATCACCTCGAGATGACCGTAGGTACCTTTAACGTGAAGAGGACCACCGCTGTCACCCTGGAGACAAAAAGGATCCTGTCAAGACGCGTCGTGTCGATGTCGTGCTAGAAAAACGCGTAGACGGGAAAAACGAAGGAAACTGGGAGAAACACAATCGATCGATAGGAAACGCTTCGAAAGCGTGACGACTTCTTGCGGTTCACGAGGTATAGCGAAAAGTAATCAAAGTGGCGAGAAACATTTATTTTTCAAAGAAATCTTAAATACTTATCAACAAAATAATTTCCATCATTTTCTAACACCTTTTGCCAGCGTAAAGGTAGTTGTTCGATTCGCTTTTTAAAAAATCTTTAATGTAAGATAAAAAAAAGTGTAAAAATCAAAGAAATTTTGATTACTTTCCGATAGACCTGATATCGTATTTACGAAGATACTCACGAAGCATGCGTCGCGTTCTCCCTCGAGATAGCCGGCGCAGAACATGTTGTCGGTGACTCGATTTTTTTGGTAGCCAGCCTGATCGCATTCTTCCTGGGAGAGAATTGGCAGAGTGACTTTTCGCAAGACGTCGCTGACGGGTTTGCTCTCGCCGGTTCGGCCCCAACCGACCACCGTAGCCATCGCTCCGGTGTAATCAATGGCTTCTGTCAAGCACGGATCGAAGGGAAACTTTCGTAAATACTTCGTTCGTTTCGCACGTCGTAATTGATCGAACGTCGCGCGAATAATATCAAGAAATTGCGTTGCGAATCGCGTAGCAAGCGAGTGTCGATAATTCGATCTTTCAGGTGTCGAAGAGTCGATTCGTCGCTGGGAAACGCTTCTTTAACTTCTCCGGCGCGTACGACGAGTTAACTCGTCAGAAACGCGTGGGAAAGACGAACTCCTTAGTTAAACGAAGAAAAAAAAATATAACATCGAATCGATCGAGATTATCGCTATGGAAAATCGGCCCATATTTCGGCCCTTGAAGTCTCGTCGCGATCCTTGTAACAATTTCTAAGATATCGTATCTCGAGAGCTTACTTTATCGTTATATCGTCGAGATATTATTCGTGGCACGTAGAAATCGATTTATTGATATTAATCGTAAGGCTCACTGTCTTCGGGTAGGCACGCGGTCCGAACGACGCCGTCTATCGAGACCGGCCGATCCATCTCTATCAGGGCGATGTCGTTATTGAACGTATAGGTGTGAAAGTTCTCGTGAATGGTAACGGATTTTATCCGACGAATCACGGGACTAGGTCCCCGATTCGAGCGATCGTTGTCCGTTACGACCAATCTGATGCTCTTCGTCTCGAAGCTGAAAAGGGGAAACAGTGCGATGGTCAATTCGATCCATCAACGGTTAAGTACGATTTAGCTTAAGATTAACATCGAATCGGTTCGATTCGATGGTGTTTCACGATTTTCGAAACGAAGGACGGTCTCCTTCGAGTGGTTCCACGTACCCTTCTAAACAATGAGCCGCCGTCAGAACGTATCTGCGAGTTATCAAGCTTCCAGCGCAGTAAAATAAGCCTTGCTTGCTCATGCTAACGATCCACGGATATTCGTAGACGCTCGTTACGTTTCCACCGACGATTCTAGTTTTCCTACCCACTCCGCAAACTGAAACGGAATCATAGTCACGTGAAGCAGTCCGTTGATTCGTAGAAAATTCTCTTGATCTTAACCCATTACCCGGCACGATGTAACAAAATCAAGAAAACGAGAAAATAGGTCGGTGCTTATGGAATGTCGGATGTATACACCCAACTCTTTTTTGGGTTCCTTACAAATCGTGTAAAAAGAGATCGTGTAAAAAAAGACCGTGTAATGGAAGAGTCGGGTGTACAATAAAAGAGCCCGTGAATTCGATCAGTTGCGCGCGGATTCGTGCTAGAACAAAAAATTCCTGTAAAAAAGAGTTGCGTGTATTTAAAAAATTTCCTGTTTTTGGACGCCGGAAGGATGTGCTACGATCGTTATAAAGAAATACTCAGAATATTCGTACTATCCGTGTCCCAAAATCGGGAAATTGGCGCGTAATGGGTTAAAATCAATCCCATTACTCGTCATCGTATTTCCTCCGATTTAGAAAACAGCATCGATTTTCTTTGTCTCGAGTTCGACAAGATATCAATAAAATCTCGAACGATGAAATTGTCATCGTAAAATCAAGAGCTTCGACTCGTAATTCGATGTGTATTAGGTCTACCGAGAAGTTCCCTCACATAATGCCGTCACAAACTTCAACATCGACTCCTTCGACCATTGCATTTCTACGTACGTGCTCGATATATACGAGAAGAGATGGTCTGCAACCATAAAAATTATGTTATAAAATTATATTATATATAGAATATTAATTTTTTTTCATTAAAGGACGACAGAACTTTCCGGTAGATCCAATATTTATTTCGATCGACGGATCGAAATGGAAAGCGAAACCGATCGATACTCGTCTCTAGAATCGAAGAAAAGTCCGTCGTCAGAAGGATAGCTCGTGTCATTCGTAAATCGTCCTCGGGATTATTTTAGTTACCGCAATCGTTGCAGACGTTCGGCCTTTTGGACGGGACTCTAATCGGAGGGTCGTAGTCTATGTAAGACACCTCGTCGATCGGCGAAAGATGCTCGTCCTCGGGGTTCGTGGCGTTAAAGCGTAGCTGAGCGTCGAACACGTTGGAATCGTCGTTTTTTCTACTCTCCGGCACCTGCAAAACGCAAGGCGTTCGAAAGTTGCACTTTGAGAAATTCTCCAAACGAAACGCGGTCCCCACCTCGATCGACAAAAATGCGTATGAAAGGTAAACCTCGTTTCACCACGGACATCCTCGATGGTTCCGACGGTTCGAGCGAAGATCGGGACTCGATGGGGATTCGATCGGAGATGGACGGCGACGACGCAGCAACGGGGGATGTTCTCTCGATCGGATCGAGAGAGCGAAAAACGAAGACGAAGATCTAACGTTACTTACCACGCGTGGGAGCGCGTAGGCGTAGGAAGCGACGACGATCAGAGAGAGGAGAACCGCGAGCTTGCACCGGGTTCTCGCGTAGTAATCCATCGTGCGGGTGTGGGTGACGATGGGACGTGCTGGTGTACGCGGATTCCGTCTGTGTACTGCGATCCCGGTAAATCGGTAGCCGCTAACGGTCTCCACGTAATTTGGCCGCACGCGTGCCTATGCCGGGCGTGAAAAGTATAAAGGTGTCGTCGGCGTTTTGCCGTTTTATAGTAAATTATAACTAATGAAGCTCTGTCGTCGCGGCCGGATCCGGTGGGGATCGGCAACCTTGAGTGGTGCGTTTGCATTGGCAGATGTTGCATGTGACAGCCTTTAAATCATCCGGACGGTGTACACGGCGTTGTCTCACCTGCACAGGTATCACCCGTTAAAGGCGGCATACGTACTACGTACCGCGGTCCGTATGGCGCAATCGACCATCGACCACCACGAACGACCAATGTCAACCCCGCCAGCCTCCTCCGCCTTCGCATCCTCCTCCTCCTCCTCCTCCTCCTTCTCCTCCTCCCCCTCTTCCTCCTACACCTCCACGACGATCTCCTTCTTCGATTCTTCGCGCTCCTTCTCGTCCGATTCTCCATCCTCCGCCTTCCGGCGGCCCTTCCTCTCTCAGGGATTCGCAAGACCGGATCCATGTTAACGCATTAAGGACCGCTCACGAGTTTTCTCGCGTTGCACGTCTCTTACGGATCGATCACGAAATAACCCGTGTTTTCTACACGCTGTCGTCATGACGCTAGATGTCATCAATAGTCAATGTATTAAGCTTGATGATTAAATCCTTCCTCTGCCAATGTATTATCTCGTGTCACGACCTTCCACGCGGATTAGTTCCTCGTAGGAGGTGTAAATTCCGACTGCCCTTGAGCTCGTCATCGTACCTAAAATATCGTACTTTAAAAAAGTACTAAAAACTTCGATGAAATTTATTTTTAAATAATATTTTATAACAATTATTATAAGACAATCTTTTTTAATAATACCTAAAGTTCATCCTATTTTATAATTTTTAAGTAAAAAAGTTATTACAGTTATTAAAATCAATTTTTTCCCCCAATAATGCTTAGAATGCATCCTATTGTACAATTTCTGAAAGTTTCACAAGAATTGCTTCACAAATAACAAAGTTATGATGATTTTAGAACGTACAAGTTTGCCTAAAAATCTGGGGTCCCAGGCGTATGTCTTACAGATTTCTTTGCGGTCCTTAATGTGTTAAATTCGACGTGTCTACGAGAACGCGATCCTAACGATCGCTGTTAAGGGCGGGTAGATCGGGTTGGAAGGTTTGCCGATAGGTTGGTGCTAAGAATCTTCGATTTTGTCTGAAAGGGTTGAAGGCGCTACTTAATTCGATCAAATAACACCGAGGAGCTTTTCTTCCTGAGAAGGAGGAAGGAAGTATCGGGAAGACTACGATCTAATAGTAGAACGTCCTTCTATCGGGATTTTCTCAGAAGTTTGCGGTTACGAGGCAACATTGTGCAAGATGATTCACCGGCTGGAATCGGGTCAATGTAATTAGTCGCTTGCCCTTGCCTTTAGATAATTCGTATCCCCCCACTGATCCGTGACTAAAAAGAAGTTACGTTATCCCCATCGATGTAGTAACGCGAGTTGGCAGTCGCTCTTGGTCGGCTATCAAATGGGGACTGCGTTATCGTCGCGAGTGTTTCTTGTCAATAGAACGCGACGCGTCGCGCTATTCGAACGAGATTACAAGATTCCGTGGAGTAGAGTAAAGATCTACGATTACGATTCATTTGGAGTCTCGTCGAGAAGATCGAAACGATCGAATCGATTTTGGAAAGCGTCCGTCGAAATTTCGTAGCGTAAAATTTCCGATCGAAGCGCATGAAATCGAGAGAAAGACGCGTACGAAACGACCGATACGAGATACACGCACACGCTCTCACGCGTATGTATATATATATATATAT
>JAITYT010001306.1:236321-247613 GCA_025433975.1 Liostenogaster flavolineata
ATGCTTTATGTTTTTAGGAAAAAACGAAATGACTTTCCGAACAATCTAATATTAAAATAGGCATCGTGACGAATTCGAGGGATTAGAACTTTTTCTATGCTATACGTTGTTGATGATATAGCACGACTGTACGATTGATCAATGACGACGAAGTATGACATCGATTTTATTGGAACTATTTCTAAGTCGTTCGCGATTAACGATATTCTACGATTACACGGTTGATCGACGATGACGAAGCATAAGACCGATATCACGGCGTCATTTTTCGAATTGGAAGGATCGCAGCAGCTCCAGCGGTTGATACTTCACCGTTCTATTCGTCGATAACGACGAAATTTCAAGATTACAAAGCCTTCCTACGTCGTTTGCTCATATTCGTTTGCTTTTGTTAAGTTCGTCGAGTTCCGACGACTTCGGTGATTCGATAAATTTCCATTTGGGTTACCGAAATCGGAGCGTCGACTTTTGGTTCTTACCGCGGCAGTGATTTCACAATCGCTTTTTACGAAGAAAGAGTCGGGCAAAGGTGACCAAATAACGCTTCGACGAGACGCGTGCTCACGAAAGGAGGAAAAAAGCACGGTAAGACGGAGGCACGGTTCGTGTAAATACGTAGAGCACGCGCGTGCACGCTCACACTCGCACACGCATACCGCGCACACGGTCATCTATTATTTGCGTTAACTAGGACGATCGTTTTTGTAATATTCTTTTTTCGGAGAAGCAGAGAAATCACGAAGGAGACCCCGAGGAAATTTTGTCAAATGGAACCGACAGGACACTCCATCCTTTACGAACCGGTAATAGGTATATCGGGTCGCTTATGCCCCTTATTTTCGATGAATTTACATACCGCTAGCCTAAATTCTCACTCCTGCCACCTGCCCGTCCACTATTCCGTATAAATAAAGATGTGACACGGAAGCGAAGCCTTGTGTGAAAGTGTACGCCGACCTGGACGGAAGCGTCGCCACGCTCGGATCGAGATACTTTTAACCGCGTTATCGGCCAAGTCGATATCGGGAATCGGTGTCAGTGTTTCTTGGGTGTTCCGTGTTACGAGAAAAGTGCGAGAACGGACGATGCGTGCCGCGATTTTCCTCGTTTCGTTATTGGCACTCGTAGCGCTCGCGAGCGCAACGAGCAACGAGGTAAGTCGAGCTTACGGCGTCCCGCGTAATTTCTATCGAATTCGCGTGAATCGATCTATCGAACGATAACTAGGATCGCGTGGGTCGCTTCTCTCTTATCGGCGATGGCGAGTAACGAATACGAATATTTGCAGTCGGATGCGTCGTTGCCGATCGAGTGGTTAAAAGCAAACAATACGGAAGGAATTTTGCTTTCGCCCGACGACAAAACATTCTGGGAATGGCTGTACAATTTAATAGCTGCCAGGCCTGTGATCACGACCATGCCCCCGATACCAGCGGAGCCAGAAAAATGTCCATCGTGCGGTTCGTTCATGTTCCATATCGATATTTTCACGCGTCCAGAAAGATACTTGCAATTTCGAGGATTTCTTATTCCAAAGACGAATCTCGATAAGGTCGGGGTAAAACACTCGAACGAGTGTTTGTTCTACAGCTCGAGTTGTATTAAGTTGGTGCGTATGAAATGTCGGATTTTTAAGCGAATATTATAACCAAAATATGCTTCGTTTGCTTCGATACACTTTTCTCAACGAGATTTTAACGCGTAGATGCCTGTCTTAAAGAATGGAACTTTTCAGACCGTCTTCGTTTTCATACGGGCTTAGCCCGTAAAAACTGTTTTAAATGTTTAAAAAAATGAAAGTCGCTTGGCGAAGGATCCGGTGAATAAGCTGGGCGCTGCAAAATTTAATATTTTAATTCATTTAATTTCGCAGTTGTTTCGTTCCCTTCTATTCTCACGAAATTCGAAACAAATAACAAAATGGACAACACGACTATAAACGAAGTTATGCCAAAAACAAAAGCATAACGAAGACAGGGAGACGAACGTCGCGTGTAAAGAAAATCCGACATTTCGCATGCACCGACCTAATATTTTCTCTCCATTTAAAACATCCGAGCCGGGATTCGTTTTGACGCTATGTTAAAGAATAGGCGCGAAGAGCGAGTTCTAATATTTAATTTCAACTTCCATCGCAGTCTGCGGATTAACGAATACGCAAAAACGTATCGTCGGTGGGATCGAGACGAAGGTAAACCAATATCCTTGGATGGCCCTGTTGAAGTACAGGAAAAGGTTCTACTGCGGTGGTTCGGTTATAAGTTCTCAATACGTCCTAACAGCCGCGCATTGCGTGAACAGGTAAAACGAGAATCGTGCCTTGGAGTTCGGTGTCTAGTCGGCTCTCGAGATAATTAATGACTTTGACGACTAAATCGTTATCGGCAGATTCGATCCAAATTTGTTGACCGTATTGATTCTGGAGCACGACAGAAATTCCACGACGGAGTCGGAAACGCAGGAATTCAATGTCGAGCAAATAATTCAACACAGTGGTTATTCGACGGTCAATTATAACAACGATATTGCTCTCATCAAGATCAAGGGCGTTTTTAAATTCCAAAATACTATGAGACCCGTCTGCCTTCCGGAGAAAAGTAAGTTTCCAACGTAGAACGGAACGATTCTTTTAAAGCTAATCGAGGACTGTTTCGTTCAGGTAAGACGTATTCAGGAGAAATGGGCATCGTAACTGGTTGGGGCGCGCTCGAGGAGTCCGGTACGGTTTCATCGACTTTACAGGAAGTCGTAGTTCCCATTATAACGAACAGCGAGTGCCGCGCTTCCAAATATCCATCGCGTCGGATCACGGACAACATGTTATGTGCTGGATACAAAGAAGGCAGCAAAGATTCTTGCCAGGTAAAGGAAACCTCGAGCGATCGAACTTTTAACCCTTCGCACTCCTACGTCGAGTTTACTCGACATTTATTCGATTCGCGACTATTCGCAAGATTAATTAAATTAAATTCACAGAACATTCGAGTTTTTCTTCTTTCTATATTTAATTTTTATATTTAATATTTAAAAATTACGATCATTCCAACGTATTATTAAACTACAATATATTTGGAGTTATCGGAACGAAAAATGAAGAAGAATTCGGAGTGCAAAGAGGAGAGTTTTCGAGGAGAGTATTCTTTCTTTCAGACAAGGATATCATACGAATATTATTTTTTCAGGGAGACAGCGGCGGTCCTCTGCACGTTAGAAACGACACCATTCACCGAATAGCGGGTAAGACGTTGATATCTTCAATGCGGTATTATATCGAGAAAGTTTTTCCAAAAATTAATTTTTTTGCTTGTTTTTTTTTTCTCGGAAGAAACGAAACTCCTTGACTTTTCTTTCTTTCCCATCCAGGAGTCGTATCTTGGGGCGAAGGATGTGCGAAACCGAATTATCCTGGGGTTTATAGCCGAGTAAATCGCTACCTCACGTGGATCGAACGCAATACAGCCGATTCTTGTTATTGTTAATCGATAACTCGTAGTACGATTGTCAAGCGGACAGTACGATAAATACTCGAAGATCGATGCGTCTAACATTTTCGAAAAGATGTGTGCATCGATACGAAATACGTAATAAGGATTAATTTATACGAATATATAATTTATTTATTTCTTAGATTCTAATGCTCACAGTATCTTCCGTAAAACGACAAGTTCCTAAGCTTAAATACTCGTAGTGATAATCGCTCGCGTTACATCGACACGCAAGTAACGTAAACATTCGTCAACGCAGGTCCAAGAACGTAGAAGCGATAGTTTCTTCTGCTTCAATATTTTTTTAGTGCCGAATATTTTAGAGCCGTCTACGCATTTCGTTACTGAATTTCTATTATAAATGGCCTACATAAGGCAGTAACGATCGGGAAACAAAGCACGTCTGATGTTTTCGAGCATCGTGGAAGTACATCGTACGGCCGTTCGTCACGAGACTTTCTCTGCTTGCTACGCGCGATTGTTTTCGTTCTTTCGAACTTTTCTCAACTTCAAGTTGGCCGCGTGGTTTATGGTCTTAGACCCGCTGCTCGAAAAACTTTCGAAAGGGAAACAATTTCGGTCGTTAACGCTCGTTCTCCTGCTTTACCCAGGTTCCTCGTAAACACCGATACTTTCTCGGTGCGAAGCGTCTTGAAAATACGCTTCATGGAATAATGCGTAAATAATTATGCCCGTAAAAGACGAAAACAAGTCTCTTCGAACGATCGTCACGCAAAATGTGAATATTGACGAAGAGAAATACTTTACACTTTTTTTTTAAAGTCATTTTAAAGCTATTTTAATATTTTACGTAGAAAAAAAGTAAGACAAGAAAAAGTGTTTTTATCGTTCGTGGATTTTCTCTATGTATCGCCATACACGCGTTTCATTTTATTTCACGCTTTATTCTATCTTCGACAACGTCTCGCAATCATCTTTGGGTATCAGTGACTTATATTTTGTTCGTGTCGTACGTATATGCCTCTTTACGTATGCGAAAGATAAAAAGAATTTAGCATTGCTTCCAATTTAGTTTCTCGTTCGCCTTTTCTATCATTTTACCACTTTCACCCATAGACACGATAGGTTCGTTTCCGAAGTATACGTGCAAAAAATATATCGCATCTATCGAAAAATTAGAAGATTGCCTCCAGTCTTAAGAAATGAGTAAAAATACGACAAACCATGAATTTTCGTTTTAGGATCTTAAACATTTATTTAATATTACATTTATTTAGCAGACATTATACATTAATTTAATTAATATTTATTTATTATTTTATTTCATCAAGATTACACGTGTATCATACAAAGTGCGTCGATATCTTTAAACGATAGATGTTGGAAAATTCGGTCGTATCAGGAAGGACGGGATTCTTGTTTTTAATACATTCTGGCCAAACAGCTTTCCAACGTGGATTCAAAGCCGATGGTTTTAATTCAGCCAGCGCTAATTCAATTTGATCGATACGATCCATAATTGAAAATTTCTTCCACACGACTGTTAGTGTTTCATCGTTCGGTTTGTCCAAAATGTATCGAAATGTTTGTTTTACGTAGTATTTTTAAATGTCGCGATTATACCTCGATCTAACGGTTGTACCGAGAATGTGGTATTAGACGGCAGAAAAGAAAATTGCATGTTTGGATGTTTCGTGATCGGATGGCCGAGTGCATTGTCTATAATCAATTCTAATTTCTAATTCGTGTTGAATTAAAATCGTGTAAAAAAAATTCACGTAAAGACAGAATTGGGTGTACATTAATTTTAATCGTGACAGAGAAGATCAATCGCGACGAATGTCTCTCTCAGTGTCAAACTTCAACTTTTATTTTCTCCTAGCTTCGGCTTATGTCGCTTCGTATATCCTTAATTGAATCGTTCAGAAGCCAATGCGGTAGGTCCAGTTTTCGATATTTTCTGATTTTTGTAAATTTTAATGAAATAAATAATATTATTCTTAGTCATTAAAGGATTTACTCGTTGCTTCGTTTTTCCTTATCTTTTTCAGCTGCCGAAAGGTATCTATGAGTTGTAAAGTTTTTAAGATGTTGTCATTATCCCAATAAATACTTACGTTTTTGTTTACACGTCCTGTACATATCTTATCTTCCTCCAAAGTCTATCCTTTAAAAGAAGACCTTATATACCTTTCCGATAAAATCAGTAAACCAAACATTTAAAAAAATTAACTCATTAAAAAATATTTATTTTCTTAACTTTTGGACTTAATCGCATTGGCATTTGAGCGATTCGATTAATCGATCGATTTACTCGTGAACGCAAAGATGACTGGCGATACATTGGCACTAGCGTTTGTAACGTATTACGTAGATTACGTACGTTGGAGAAACTCGAAGAATCTCGCGAACTTGATTATATAACGCGAAGGATAAGCCTGAAAGGATTATTCGTAATGGAAGATTTATACTCCGAGAGCGAGATTTGCCGTTGCCCAAGAGAAAAAGAGAACAAGTCGAAGAAATAACCGCAGAAGCATCGATTGCGTCGTAAGCGCGATAGTCGTAGGCTTGTTGGTGGTGCGTCGGTAGCGTGCACCTTGTTTTTGTTGTTGCTCCAGCGAGTAATCGTATTTCTGGGTCAACCGCTATCCAACTAACGAATAAAAATTGGCGTTCGGTTATCTCGCGCTACCGTATCACTTCGTTAACTTCGTCGAGTTTCCCGCGGCGCGGAGGATTAAGTAAGTCGGCACGAGGTTCACCGATGATTCGCAATGTTTACGATATCGAGCGCGACCGCCTTTCTTTATCGGCAAATATTGTGGCGCGTCGCGAAAACTCGTACGTCGATACGCACTTAACGCGAATAAAACAACGAGATACGGCGCTCGAGCGTTCTCCGAGTCTCTTCGAAGTGTTACGCGCAGAGGAATCCTTTAACCCTTTCACTGTTAACACGTTGACTAGTACGCGAGTTTTCAAGAAAATCTCCGTCAGGCCACGCGCGCCGCTATACCGCGCTACACCATAATGCCGGTGGATAAAGACACTGTGTCTGTAGTTACTTATTACTTATTAAGTAGTAAAAGATTATTAGGTTTGAAAGAAATTCCTAATCTTTATTGGAAAATTATACAGAGTTTTTTGCTTCTTACCTTCTTATAACAAAAGATAAGCACGTTTAGATCGAAATGTTTCACGACATGCATTTAGTTGAAAATCTTTTTTCAAGGACGAAGTATCTAAAAAAAGCGTGTGAGATTCGAACATTATTTCTTCTTTATCGAATATTTTTTTCAGTAGTGACGAATAGTTAAAATTTCTTCTTCATATAACTTTTGCCCTAATTTTTTGGAACGTCAAGAAGAAAAATGAAAGGGAAATTTTTTAGAGAATCATACCGTAATGAAGAAGAAACCTGTTACGAGGCTTGTAAAAATTCGGATATTAGCGATAAGGAACAGCCGAGATTTTTCAAAAAGAGAAATATAAATAGAATTATGTCGTCAGATTCTGATTCGGGTATTGATAAATGCAATTGTAATGATGGTGAATGTAATGAAGATAATATTCACGAGATTGTCCAGCCCCTGTTCTGCATAAAATGCTTTCAAGTCTTACGTTCTAAATAAGTATCTTAATAAGCCATTTCTGCTTTACTTTTATAACAATTCAGTAGTTTCATTCCATATAAATATCCTTTCAAATATCTACGAAGATCCTTTGTAAGCAGTCAAATAAGTGTCACCCGAAGGCGTATATTTACGTTCTCGCAAGTAAACCCATATACACGAAAGGCGTAAATATACGCTCTCGCGAGTCTATCGATATATACGAAAGGCGCAAATATACGCCGTCCACGTTTTTCTTACCGTAACGCTTTAACTATTTCACCAATTGGTTCAAAATGAAATTGCTTTACGTTTCATGCGTAACGTAGTAACTGCAAACTCGCGTTTGTTTCGCGTTGACATCGTTCAATCAATTGTCTTCGTATTGTACAATTCGATTCCACTGCTCTCAGATTTGGTCAATAGTCGGTAGTTGACTAGTCGCAGCGATTGACTCGTGAATACGTGAAAGTGCGTCGTAGTGAAAAGATTGATAAGGTGGCGGACGTAAAAACGAATGAAAACGTTAGCGTTTCGTAACGCGGTATATTTTCTTACGCCATCGTTATCGTACGAACATTCTGTTTACAAATATTTTGGCAAAAATCGAGAACGGATCCGCATGGCTGCGCATTCGGACGCACGACGATTTTCACCGCCAGTCGAAACGGAACGATTCGCCCGAAACGAGATAACTCGCAACGGCCCCCTCGAAAGTTCGGTCGCTTATCTGTTACGCGAAACGTCCATTCTCGATCTCTCGAAACGACGTCTCGATTCTCGTATCGTGTTCCACGGTCCGAAGCGTATCGTCGACCTTTGAAAGTCGTGCGACGTACTGCGAACTCGACGACGACTCGAAGTCAAACTTAGATAAGCGTCGGTCTGTGACGAAGGAGAAAACTGTCGAAAAAATGTTTTCCAATCCCTCGATAACCGATTAGACGAGGCACAAATATGTGCCGATAAATGCTACATAAATTCTATAATCTCTAAAGGACGTAGTACGACGTAGTCCGACGTAGCTATTGACCACTTAAGCGTGCAATTGAGTTTTAACAACCCCCACAGTGCGCGTAGTTAAAATCAAGCAATGACTTTTAGCATTTATTTTTATTACTTATTATTTATTAAAAGCAAGAATTTTATATTTTTCACGACGAGTATACACGTAATTAAGATTTGGTTTGATGCGTATAAACACGAAACACACTTAACTGGTCGAATATAAATTATATATTAATATAAAAAATAGATACAAAAAGCGAAATTAATTCGAAAAAGTCGACAGCCGCGCTGATCGATCTATCGAAGATGTCCATTCAATCGATAGGATGGCGCCGGCGGACATGTTTAATTTGCGGCCAGTGGAGTCGCCGAAGGACCGTGGCGACTCCTCGTCGCTACGGCGCCGTACTACGTGCATCTCGACGTACTCTTGGCCCGACTGTCGTCTGGACGCGACGCTCGGTTGGACGTAGCAGTGCTCGGGACGGTAGTGCGCGAGAGAGACAGCGACAGTTGCTTCGAAAGTGGCGAGAGAAAGAGAAAAGGAAAGAGTGAGTGAGAGAAAGAGAGAGAGAGAGAGAGAGGGGAGCGAGCGCGCGCGCACGCGTCGCATCAGTGAAACGTAAACATGGCCGCGGAAAGTAGCGAGGCTTTGCCGATATCTCCGTCCGAGAAGTCGTTGACCGGAAGTCTGGTGTCCGAGGAGAACGAGAAGAGCGTCTCGCGCTCGCCCTCGAGTTACTCCATTCGAGAGGACAAGTGGCCGGATCTCGTCGTTTCCAGACCGAGGAAGCTGGACGCCTGGTGGACGCCGAGACGTGAGTACAATACGCACACCGATAGGCTGCCGCTTGTCGCGCCGTCTCGCGGCGCGCATTTTGAATCGGGCGCGCCTATCGCCCCCCTCTCGTCGCCTGCCGCGCTTCCGCGGCTCCGTCAATGGGGGGAGTTGCGCGCCTCCTCCTACGATTAGTGTTTCAAAAGTTCGCGCCTTTTTTTCGGCGCGTGATTTCGTGCTCTCCTTTTCGCTTTGGATAGCTTTCGAAGGAAGTTTCTGTAAGCACAGTTTTAGCGGAGTCGAGTCGAACGTTTTATCGACTCGAGCGCTCTCGCTCTTTTTTCCTGTTTCGATCGTTCGTTTCAACCCTTCGAGCAGAATCTCGGTTTCGATTATTTTCTGCCGCGCTATCGAATCTTTTGGACTTCTCTCCGGAAGGCTCTTGTTAACTGACACCGGTTATTAATAGAGTTTTATTGAAGTTCGTTCCGGTGCTGATTCAACAATTTCGGTTATAGAAACTCCAGATGGCCTTGAGACATCTTTGATTAGTCATAAAGCTAGTTCGAGCTTTATTGAACACCTGGAAGCGATCGAAGAAGTGAAATTATGAAATACGACGTAAATGAAATTTTTATTAAATTCTTAAAATTAACCTTCGGAAAGGTATAGATTATTTTCGCCGGAGCTGCGTAAAGTTAGATTTTTAAATTCTAATAATTTAAATACCGCGGATAGGGCTCCAGCATTTAAATTTCCGAACCGGCTCGAAGGGTTAAAGGACAGTCGTTGTTCCTGCACGTACGATTTTGTTCGGGAGTGCGACGTTTCCGAACGCGTCGATGTTGGATGGAATTCTTGGCGCGCGTCGTCGCGTCGAAGCAGCAAATTTTTGCCATCCGCAAACGCAAGCTTCTATAGGCGTCAATCGGAGTCGTACGATCGGCCGTCGTTTGCTGAATCCAGCGAAGTATTCCATTTTCGTAGCGTCGGCACCGACGTCGAAGGAACGACGAGAGGTAAATGCACGGAGTGCAAACGATTACGAATTTACCGCCGTGGCGATCTCGCTCTGTTTTACCGACGGACGGGAGCGGGCGACGCCAGATGGCGGCACCACGCGCTCGTCGTCGCCCGCACGATATCGATTATCGTAGGTGGAGGTAAAGTCGGCGGGAGAATCAATATTGGTCTCTCGCCCACGAACTCGCCATTTTCCTCGCGAAATTTCCCTTCGACGGAGAGACGCAGTCACGCAGTTCCACGCGCGCATAATCGTTCCTGCCGTCTCTCACGTCGAATCGTTCCTCCAAGTTTCGAGTCGCGGAAGCGGCGACAGCCGCGCGTC
The DNA here is from genome assembly GCA_025433975.1 of Liostenogaster flavolineata. Lineage (NCBI taxonomy): Eukaryota > Metazoa > Arthropoda > Insecta > Hymenoptera > Vespidae > Liostenogaster > Liostenogaster flavolineata. The sequence continues at coordinate 246,516 of JAITYT010001306.1, forward strand.
CCACGACGCGACATCGTCTCGCGACGTCATCGACCAACGGTGCCCGCGTTATTCTCCCGTTGTTGTACGTCACGCGTATCCGCGACTCCCGTCGGCTTCGTCGAAGGGCAGTTGCTTTTCCTCGGGGTAGGAGAGACACCACGGAGGAAGAAGAGCGACGATGTCGCGGCGTCCTTGACTCGCTAACGTCGTGACGCATCGGGACGTCCTTCGAGAGAAGAAGCGAACGAAGTCTCACGGAAGCTCAAGACGACAAATTCGAAGAGAAATTTAAGGGGAAAAAATCACGACGGTACGAAAGCAAAGGACAGTGCGCGGAAGGAACGAGGAAAAAACTCTTCTTTGATACCCCAGCGCTTCGCCATGGAAGGCGAAAGTGTCTAAACTTTCTCGGGCATTCTCGAGATCAGCGAAGGGTTCGGCTAGGTGCCCAAAGACCCCTAGAAGCAGCCCGTGATCGCGCGGAAGGCAGTGCGTTGGATTTCGCGCGATAAGAGGAGACCTTCGATCGTCCCCCACCGACACGCAAGGGAAGGTCGCGCTGCTTTCCTATATGCGGCAGGAATCCCAGGTCGGTTTGAAGCTGCGCCCCCCGGGCGACCACGGCGGTGCCCATCACGGTGGGGTCATGCTCGAAGAGGACATGGCAGGTGCCCAGGACACGATATATCTGTGCAATTTCCGCGTGTCCGTCGACGGCGAGTGGCTCTGCCTGAAGGAACTTCAGGACGTCGAGTTCTCCCTGCAGGACTCGATACAGCGCTCCCCGTCCCCGCCGTTGCCACTCAGCGGTATAAATCAGCATCATCCCGGTCGTCACCCTCGGCAAGAGCTTCCCGAGCGACAAGATTTTCGCGATGCATTGCCGCCGAGCCCGCCGCCATTGCGACACGTCTCGAGCTTGTGTCTGTACTGAATGTTGTGCCGTCGCATCCTCTTTCCGGTTTTACCGGAAATCGACGCGGCTACCACCACCACTACTACTACTTTTAACGCTATTGTCGCCGCTATTCAATTTTTCTCTTACCGTTCTTATAGCTCTTCTTTTCTCTCTCTCTCTCTCTCTCTCTCTCTCTCTCTCTCTCTCTCTCTCTCTCT
>JAITYT010001306.1:247719-259025 GCA_025433975.1 Liostenogaster flavolineata
TTTCTGGCAATCACGATCTTCTTTCTCTCTCCTTGATGTCGCTCGCACTCTTCCTCGTTTGATCGCATTTGCGATAGATTTTTTCGCGTCGCGATCGGAGTAGTCGTGGTGACGTCGATGGTGTCTTTATTTTCCGTTTGGTTAGCGAATGCGGTAGGATGCGCTCGACGCGCTTGATGCAAAGCTGATATCGCTTTCGATTGTTCGAAGGATCGTGTTTCGCGAGTCGATCGATACGCGATGCGCGTTGCGCGACGTTTCGCGGAGTCTTTGGATAGATGTACGCGAATCGGTGAATATTTCAGCGTCGTCGCACGTCGCAGAACTCGTTGGAAAAGAATTTCTTTTTTTTTTAATTTCTTGTTTTTCATTAGTTAACGAGGGATGGCCGTTTTCGCGCACGTGCAACGAAACGTTCGACGGAATTCTTTTGTATTTGTTTCTCTTTTTTTTTTTGGTGTAAACACGCGCTTTCGCAGAATGCGCTTTGTTAAGCACGGTAATCGTTGGCTTTTCTCTTCAAAAGCATACGCCCTCATGATCATCGCTTGTAACGAGAACGCCGAAGAGCATCGGTCGATCGGCATCGCGTACGATTTGCTTTTACACTTCTATCCGCATATTTTTCATCGACAACGTCGATCGGCTCTACCGTTCGAAAGAAACGCTTTAGCGACACGACGCGACGAATCGAAGACGAAAGCGATCATCGTGATACCAAACTAGAACAGAAATATTGTTTTTCCAGCACGGGATCCGGTGATCATCGAGAGAAGTAATCTCGTCAATATATCGAAGTTGATCGTGAAGGAGTTGATAGAAACGTCCTTGAAGTATGGCCGTATGCTCGATTCCGATCACATGCCGTTGCAACACTTCTTCATTGTTCTCGAACACGTGCTGAGGCATGGTTTACGACCGAAGAAGGTAAAAAGTTGCCTTCGAGTCGAATCCTCGCAGGAAGAACGAAACTAACGGCCTTCGATTTCAGGGTTTGCTTGGGCCCAAGAAGGAGCTTTGGGATATACTTCAACACGTGGAAAAGTACTGCTCGGAAGCGCAAGATATTACGTCCAGTATTCGTGACTTGCCTACGGTTAGGTACTGTGCTATCATCGGTCGTCATTTTTTTGAACGATCCCAAATTTTTCCTCCAAAGAAACGCGTCAATTCGATCGAGAGTGTAGACGTCGCACATCGTAGAACTTCGCTCGTTTCGGAAGCGTTACGGGTTCAACATTTTTAACCCTTTGCAATCCACTGTCCCCTAGGAGAGGACATTAAAGTTTATTAGTGATTACAGAGAATTAATTTATTTCAGCACAACTTTTTGAGAAATGCATGTTTCCTTGAAGTTTTCTCTTGAAATGACACAAGAAATCGAATCAAAATATGGTAAAAGTACTATGATATATATGGAAAAAAATGTCAGAGGGTTTTGTGTCAGAAGGAAACGTGAGAAGAGTGCTCACGATAGTGCGAGCACTTCTCTGCGCCACTTGAAAGGAGCGATAAGGAGAGTTTGTATTATAGGAGAAAAGTTGGTATGCGAGCATGTCTCGCACAGTATGGTGATATTTATAAATAAACAAGTCTAAAACTGGGGGAAAAGATTTTCAAAGCTGAACTCAGTCTGATTCGAATACCGTGTAAAATTATAAAAAATAAAATATTTATTTTTTTTGCAAATATATATTTCTCGATGTCAATCAATTCATATAAGTCCAATGTCATTATAATACGTTACTTGATTCCAAAATTATACTGAATAATATGAGGGTTCGTAAATGCACGTTTCTGCCACAAAGTGGCGCTGAGTAATCGGTAGCTAACGTCCGGAATGGTTCGGAGTGCAAAGGGTTAAGGACGTTAACGTTCAGCATTTTTGTCTCCGTCTAATATATATATTTTCTAATAAAAGTAGTAAATTCGCAAATGACAGAGTGATAATATTATTTCCAAGAACGTCGAAGAGAATCCTTTTCTCGACGAAATATCTGTACTCGTTGGATTGCAGCGTTTCTTTTTCCTTGACGATGGCAATGCGAATCGATTTGCGGCGAGCGTTGGTAAAAACGACTGATCGATCGATCCTCTGAGTTCGATAATGTTTCCAGAACGGCCATGGGTAGAGCTCGCGCCTGGCTTCGAATGGCTTTGATGCAAAAGAAGCTGGCCGATTACTTGAAAGTCCTGATCGATCACAAAGAGGACATACTAGCCGAGTATTTCGAGCCAGACGCTCTGATGATGAGCGAGGAAGCCATCGTCGTCATGGGATTATTGGTCGGTTTGAACGTGATCGATTGCAATTTTTGCGTGAAGGTTAGTGTCCTAGGTGACTCGCGCGAAAGACGAGGAAACGCGTCTCGGTAGAGTTGGCAACGACGTTATATCGATTTTCGTTTCGATCGAAATTTTGTCGACAGGAAGAAGATCTAGATTGTCAACAAGGCGTTATCGACTTCTCGCTGTATCTACGCAACAGCAATCACATTCCTGGCGAGTCTCCGGACGATGAATTGGAAAACGACAACATGACTACCGTGCTAGATCAAAAGAATTACATAGAGGAGCTGAATCGTCATCTAAAGTAAAGATCGCGTAACTCTTAAGGCGTTGCGAAACTTCGTGGAAACGGCGTAAACATTGTGTCTTACGACGTTTCGACGACAATTTCAGTGCCACCGTGACCAATCTTCAAGCCAGGCTCGAATCTCTAACGACCACGAACGCTCTCATGAAAGAAGACCTCGCCATCGCAAAGAACAATTTCTTATCGCTTCACGAGGAGAACAGGCAACTGAAGAAAGAACTTGGTATCGAGGTCAAAGACGCTAACGAGGTATAATAACGTCGATGTTACGATGCCACGATGCCGGACGTCTCGGTTCTTTATTGACTCTTGTGTTTTTAGAATGGTAAGCCACCCATCAAGATAACGGAAACTACGACGGAAATCGAAGAATTGCGAAGTCGACTCGAATCGGAGAAAAAGTTACGCCAGGACGCGGAAAAGGAGTTGGAGTTGCAGGTTGACCAGGAGCATTTCATTTTAAAATCGAGTGCTTGTCTTTGCGATTTCGTTAACTTGACAATGACGTTTTGATATTTTTCAAATAGATAAGCATGAAATCGGAGATGGAAGTGGCAATGAAATTGTTAGAGAAAGATATCCACGAAAAGCAGGATACCATCATATCACTTAGACGGCAACTCGACGATATTAAACTGATCAACTTGGAACTGTACAAGAAATTACAGGTGACTTGATTCGTACTTTCGTAAGTGTACTATGGCTGTGATGTATATATCTTCTCTGACGACAATTCATTTGTATTTACCACTTGTACGATAAAATTGAAAATTAATCGATGGAGTACCTCACGTGCCTTACGAACGAAATTATCGTATTTATGGTAATCCTTCATATAGATTTTTACTTGGGACGAGTAATATCTAACTTTCTTCTCCCTATGATATTGTCTGCATATAAAATTAGTTTAAACCTTTTAATGAGAGATTATCAAATAAATCTGTATTCGTTGTCGATATAACGAAACGTCAACAGCGAGGGATACAATGTCATGGTCATGATTAAACGTTTCGTTTTTATAACGTAAGTGCATCGTTACGTTTCTTTTTCGCAGCGGATGAAACCTTATAAGTCAGTAATCGTTTGCGACCAACGGTTTATCGCTAGGATAGTTTAATCTTTTCTTTTTTTCCACTCACGTTGCAGCTTTTGCCAAATACAGGAATAACGAGAATAACAGTGTCGGCATTTAGGTGTTTTTCGTTCTTTGACACTTTCAAATCGACCTCTTGGTTGTATGTTTCTCGATACGTTTGCCTTATAGGAGTGCGAGCATGAATTGACGCAGAGAGGCGAAATGGTGAGCCGACTTCACGCAAAGACCAATCAAATAGGCAAGATTCTGAACAATCTCGAGAGATACAACCATCTGATGAAGGATGGGGATAACATTCGAAGTCCGACCACGCCGAATAACATATCGAAATCGATCCTTAATAAACCTAGTCCTACCTCGCTGAGAGATTACCCATCCGTAGATAACGCTAGTAATTCGGGATCAGGTAATCATCATCAATTCGTGGATAAGCAGCACTTGATCGAATCCGCCAATAAGGCTAAAAGGAGCAAATCCAACGATAATGTTTCGGCGGATGACCCGGCTAATCAAGAGGTCACGAAAGAATAAAGGGGCATCTTCCTTTGCGCGATTAATCTTTGTATTACGCATCCTGAAACTATGTGTACATAATCGTTCAATTTGGCTACTGCATTTAGATCGAATGCGACGTCGGTCAGTCGCATAGACGTTTTGATACTTATCGCGCGTCTGCTGCAGAGCGTTTACGGTTTGACCTTTACGTTCCGCGCGCTGTCCGTATAATTTGAAAGGATGTTTTTAGTGACCCTTCCGTACGTTACTGGCGTTACCATAGCGATCGAAATTTCTTAATCGAAACGATCGTCAGGATGAATTTCATAGAGATATTCTACTTAGTAAATCAACGATGTCTAATACTTTCGTCGCTAGCCACGTCCAGCGAATAGGTTATCGTGCTATAATTAATATAAGAATAAGTATTATTTTTTATGTGACGTACACTTATGTCGGATAGAGTAGAAATAATTGTAATCTTCTTCTTATGCACTTAAGCGTCGATGTATTTGAAATTTCGTGAGTTTCTTGTAATTTATCGCGGAACTATGATATTCCATATGATGTTATACAGAAGAATTAATTCTTTATAATTTCTTGGTATGATATTTGTTTTTGATATTATTAATAAATTATTTGAAATACCGCTCGCAGTCTATTTTAATGATCTCATCGGTCAATCCTATGTTACATCGCGACGAGTAGACAAAATTATAATACGAGTATTAAGTGTGGCTAGGGACGAATTTTTATTAGACATCGTCGCGATTGACGAACAATTTGATTTAATCCAGTTAAAGGATTGACATGGATATGGGATTACGAAGGACAATAATGGCAACAGACGTTTACTATACGTCGCATTGTGCTCGTGAACGAGCACGTAGAAATATCCTATTATTAATTCACCTTTTTGTGCCACCTAATACAAAGAATAACAATTGATTTTTAAATTTGACTCGTATGAAACCGTAAAATATATTGTGTACTATTTTATGCATCTATAATCCTATATCTCCGAACTTTGATATGAATAATGCTACTACGAAAGCGACATACATATACATATACTCGTATATATACATATATATATATAAAATGGCGTGATCTCTCCATTTCTTCGGTTCGAAGAGCTTCGATGTCTCTTTTATTTATACTTAAGAAACATTCATTTCAGGAGTGCGAAGGCTCACTTAAGCATAAGACAGAACTGGTCACAAAACTGGAGGCTAAGACACTATCCATGACTGAGAGCATCCAGAAAATGGATAAAAAGTATGTTTGTTTGTCTTTCATTAGTACTAGTTATTACGTAAGTGCAATCGGCAATTCGAATTGTCGGATGAAATTAGATTTGATGTTGCTATTAACTCGTGGAAGCTGAACATCTACGCGTCTTAACATTAGCTTTCTTCGCATTAATAGCACGGATTCTATAAAAATGTTGCACAAAATTCTCATTGCGCTGAATGAATTTTTCACGAATATTGGTTTTTTAAAGTCGCGCAGTAAAATATCAAGGAAAACGTATCGATATCCGAAAATTGATTTTTTCTCATTCTTCAATTCATATTTACGAAAAACGTTCGAGATAACGAATGGCTTATACGTACGTTATCGTTGAATTTTTTTTTTTTAATCGAACTGCCGTATTAAAGTGTAAGATCGATGCTGCTCCTTTTCCTTTGGTTGAAGGAAACTTTCACCTTGTAACAATAATATTTTATAATGTCTACGTTAGATTAAAAAGGAAGATCGTCGACGATCAAATTTCGTTATTTATCAAATCTTCGAACATTGTACACGTATGAGCAAATTGCATCGCTTAAATAGTAAGACTTTACGCTCAATTTGTAGTTCTCTAATTGTATTAGAGCATTACATCTGGCCTCGATCGACGAAGGGATGAAGTATCTCCTAGAAATTGTCGAATATTCGAAGTAACGAAAACTCTATGCTCGAAGCGAAGAGCGTACGTATTCGTTTCATCTTGCTAAGATGAACATTCTTCTTCTTCGTCATTAAATCCATCCGAATCATTCATTTTTAATATTACGTATTTTCCAATATGCACGATATTTCTTCGAACTACGAATTTCATGAATTTCATTATTATTTGCCCGTCGAATGGCGTACTCGACAGATTTCAAACTGGTTTCACGACATTATAGTCGATCGGTAAAAATAACTCGAATTCTTCGTCAGGAGCTAACGATAGAGAACCTCACTTATGAACATTATTACAGTAGGTATGATTTACGTACAAATACGGTTGTTTGTGATAATGAATTCCTTAACGGCTGTCGTGCAGAATCGCAGTGTGATAACAGGTATTTGTACCGACAAGATGTAGCAACACACGCTTACAAAATACTGGACAGCGCTGATTAGAGATAATTTATTTTTTACTTAGAGATATTAACGAAGATCGTACGTAGGTAGGATAGATTAGGAAGACGTTACGGGGATATCGGCAAACTTTCGCGAACGACTGTTCGATAAGATTATATCGATGTATAACTTATATATTCGTGTCATCGAGCTATAGACATATAAATAGCTATTATATTGTATTTCGCAATAATCGGTAGATTTATACATAATAAAGCAAACATCGTTAAAGTTCCAGTAAATTCATTGAACGTGATAATATGAAATTACTGTACTTATACATATGCTGGATAATTCTAGAATGTTGTCGTAAAATTCACGTGCACGTCCGAGAGCATGAGACTAACGAAACGAGCTTTAACGAGCACGGTCTCGTAATAATGTTCTTCTTTTAAAATATAGCTGTGGAGCATACTGCGAATCTAACATACTGTAAATCTACATGAAATTGTAAATGTGCGTCTCGTTTATCGCTAAAACGAATAATCGAAGATATTTCGAATCGTCTTAGTTGTATGTTAAAAACAAGAAGCTTGTGGACTCGTGCTTGTTAAAACTCTTTTGTCAGGATTATCTCTCGATACGTGCCCGTACATCGTGCGACGTCATTGTTAGAAACATCCATAAATATATATATATAATATATCGTTGTTCTTATTTCTGCTCGTAAGATGATTTATAAACAATGTTGCTGCTCATAACGAATAATGAGGATATCGTTAGAGATGTATATGTTTTGAAGCTAATAATTATTCGTTGGCAGTTTATTATCCAAAAGTACGTTAAACATTCGTCGACGTTCACCATCATTTGCATTGAAGGAAATAATTTTGCAATCGTTCTTATCACCGATGATTACCTCTCTTTAGACGGATCTATCAGTTTCCTTGTACGACCACCTTCATTGATCGAACGATCGAGTTTCGTAGTATTCGGTGCTATTTCGTTATCGTTTATACGAACATTATGCATTCGACAATATCGTTATATCGTACGAAAATAAAATTCCGATCATCAATAATCAAAGATGGCATTATACCAACATTATTGTATAACCGTTGCTCGATGATCTTGATAACGCATCAAATTTTAAGCGTGATTGTACTAGCGCTACGAAAATAAAATCATGAGAGGAAACAGTTTGTATTTGATTATCCCAGGATTTTCATAAGGCATTCTTTAAGTTTAATGTATGATATTTTCTATGAATTGATTTATGTTTCTCAAAATGGATCGCTCATTGGAAGGTAAGTAATACGCTTTTAATATTAATTCGTTATTAAACGTAGTTATGACCGAATGGATTGAATTAGTTCTTGCGAAGTTAATGCATATTTTGTTAGAAGAATGTCTAAATTTAAATGAAAATTCTCTTTAATAAAATTGAAAATTATTTATCGAGTACTCGATTAAAGTATTATTTGAAAGTAGAAGGTAAAATAAGTGAATTAATTAATGATAGAGCGTAAGATTTTAGTCGATCAATTATGCTTCGTATACGCATGCATATATCGATGTACGTATGTGCTACGGGAACTTTATTATTAGAATTTAATTTTATTAGAAGATACATTTTCAAAATAATTAAATTATAAGATTCGGAAATTTAGCAGAGATAATGTATGAACGTACGTTCACGGAAGATCGTATTTATCTCGCTTTATAGCCTCGTAGAAAACGGAAGGCATAGGAAAGGCAAAAGCAGAGAATTGGTGTTTCGAAGGGAAAAAAAGAAAAAAAAATCATTCCAAACAAACGATATTCTAATATACTTATCTATAAAAGGACGATTGCAAATAGATTTCCTTAATGCGTTCTAAAAATCACGAATCATTGTCATTATTACTGTCGTCACACGAGCATACGATCATACACGTTAAATCGAATATGGAAAAGCGACAAAAAGTTCGAGCTACTTTCTTCGTTTTCCTCGATTTAACCGTAAGACGTTTCATCGAATCATCGAGTTCATTCACAATCAAATGCCGCAAATTTGGAACTTTTCTCGCGATATCGAAATTCAAAGTTTCAATGATATTTCAAGATTCGTGCCTCGACTACGGTATTTCCAAAAAAACATAAAATATTAGAATTACTCAAGATAAAGACAGGTCATTGAAGTAACGCTTAATAATGTTATTAATTTATCGAGAATATCGTGAATTACGCGAACGCTCATTTATTTCAAAATGCATTTATCATGCTTTGTACACGGTTCATTTGCTCTTGAAATTGTGTCCCTTTTCGCGTGGCTTTACAAGCTGAAAAAAATACTGCGTCGTTCCATAATCCGGCACGTTCCGACGTGGAACTAATTAAAAAGTGCAAAACATGTTTTAATTACAATTTACCGGTAGCGTTGTTTCTGTTATTCGCAAAAAATATTTCACCTTCTACGGGATGCGGGTTGACAGATACTCGCTTAAAACGAGCGATCGCTCGCGTTAAACGGCCGATAAATTAGAACGTTTTAGAAAAATAATCTTGTCGCTTAGGCAAGCTCACCGAAACTTTCGACGTTTCGATATTGCGAGAAGTACCGAATTTGCAGCATTTAAACTTGCTTAAACGAAAACCAATTTCCCAACGCGACGACGCGTGTTCTCTCTCGAACGCGATTTAAGAGAAAAGCAGAGAAACAAAAGCGGTCGATCGCGCGCTTTGAAATTTGACGTGGAATCGTTCGCGCGTGGCAGCGACGAATTTTCGCCCTGTCTTTGATCGTAGAGCTCGGTATCCAAAAAAAGAAAAAAGAAAAGAGAAAAAAACAAGGGAAAAAGAAGTCGAAATTTCTCACCGTGCCCGAAAGAAGGCCGAAGAGATCGAAAAGTTACGATCCGATCGAAGAAGCAAAGTTCGTCGTCATCGTCGTCGTCGTAGCGAGAGATTCCTCGAGCGGTTAGGTAGTATCGATCGACGGTTGTGGGCCGCGATGTACCGGCGATATTCTCCTCGCTTTAGCCTATCTTCCATGTTACAACGGGCGTTGCGACTTCGATCAGGTGCAAGGAGTACGATGGCGAGAGACTGGGTGCCGAGGAGAGGGCGAAGGTGCTGCACGCCAAGGCCACGGAGCAAGGGACACGAGCGGACGAGGTCGAGAAGGAACTGCGGCTGGAGCGCGAATGGAGAACCTCCCTGCAGGAAGCATCCATCTCCAGCACGGAGAAGATCTCTCAATTACGGCAGGAGATCGATCAACTGAAACAGGTGTCCGAGGTAGGAGCTAAAGACCTTTTGGCTTCACTGAAAAGGAGCCACGGCGATAGAAGGCGGCGAAGATCCGATCGAGGCATCGTCTTCCTGTTTTAGAAATATCTGACGCTGCAGGAGGAGCATTACGCGCTGAAGGATATTTGCACGGAACAGGAGCGAACACTGGAGGAACTCGGCGGGCAATTGAGCGCGGCGAAATTGGTGGCGGTCGAACTGCGCGAGGCTGCTGACAACGCTCAGCAACGTTCGTTGCAAGATGGCGCGACCGCCTGGGCGAACGATCGGCTGGTCACCCATTGTAAGGGCTGCAACCGTGAGTTCAACATCACCCGTCGCAAGGTAATCAAACTTTTTAATTGCTCCCACACCGGACTTCGGAGCCTACCTACCTTCCTACCTACCGACCGACCGCCCCTCCGCCACCTCCTTGCGCTCCTTACCCCGTTGCCTACCCCTCGCGACTTCCATCCCTTCTTCGAGGCAGTCGGCGCGGCGTTCGCCGCGCTGGTGCCGCTGAAAGCTCGGCGTACCGTGCTTAATCGTTCAATTATCCTCGTCGGCCTGGAAATTACGGCTTCCTACGGTCCAAGCTTTTCCTCCTGGGATGTCGAAAGTTCGGGGAAGGTAAACTGGACGAGACAGAGAAACGGCGAGGAGAGGAACTCGGAGAAAAACAAGACGGTCCCTTTAAATCTGTTGGCAGATCTACCAAGGATCTTCGGAGAGCACCTAGCTAGCTCCACTATCGTCGGCTGATAAATTCCCGGTCTAATAATAATGCCCGGTAATGCGAAATAAAGCCTACACGTTCCTTTGATATCTTTAGAGCGTCAGCTATCTCTTGCATCCTCGCTTTGCGATTTGCCGAAACAATTTTCTGGACTTTTTCGATGTTTTCCGATGCAACCACCTCTTTTGGGCGTCCAGTCGATAATGATCACTTTCCCTAGTGCAGAGTTCGGATAACACTTATCGAGCCAAGCTTTCGTTTCAACGGTGTCTCTTCCTCATCAAAATGCAATGTTTTATCGACACACCAAATTCTTTTGTTTCACTGAAGCCACTGTAACTTCTGAACCAAACGTCGGATCGTCATGAAATTTTTACAGCTATCTTTCAAAGGCTAGTACTTTCTAAAAAAGATTAATTTTGTGTTCGTGGCGCCATCTGTCTGTCAGACCGGAAACTTATCAGCCGATGCGTTAGCATCGGTGAGGCGCGCGGAAGGACCTGACCCGTCATCGCCTCGCGTTATCGGAGTAGCGCCGACTCCTCTTATCACCCTTTTTTTCGAGGGGAATCACGCTGGCCACGCTCGTATGCACTTGGAATACCTCCGAGCGCTTAAAGTATTCGGGTAGATTCGATCGTTGCGAGGTGCTTGGTTGCGTGCATCGATAAGCGTGCGCGCGAAGGTAGAGCCAGGAGAAGGAGGAGGAGGAGGAGGAGGAGGAGGAGGAGGAGGGGAGGGGGAGGAGGGAGGGAGAGCCAGGCGAGAGCGGTGCCCGG
>JAITYT010001306.1:327763-337881 GCA_025433975.1 Liostenogaster flavolineata
ATGATACCTAAGTCCTATAAACTGAAAACTGAACAGTGAAAAGATAAGTATTTGTTAAAAACAAAACGACGATCTGTTTGGACTGGTCCTTGTCCACTCTGACTCTGCTCTCGTTGACAGTAAGACATTCACTCGTGAGTTCTTAGGCGGGTAAATGCACAAGTGTAGTGGAAAATAGCAATATTTCTAAGTCCTATTAACTGAAGGTTGAACAGTGAAATAATATGTATGTAGGAATTCTTTTGGATACTAAGGGGTTATTAGGGAGAGGAGTGAATCCAGCATGTTTTTCAACAACAAAATGAGATTTAATGCTAGTTAAGAGAAGGAATACAAATTAGATTGTTCAGTTCGACGGGCTTCACACGACCCGATCGCTATAACTGTCTCCGCAATCGAATCCCGCGTCCCCTTTATTGGGTAGGCTAGCACAACGGATGGTCCTAACACATGCTCCAGAAAGTGGGCTTGCTTTTATTGCTCGACCGGTTAGGTACGCATTCCTGGCCCTTCGTGTTGTAGTTAAGGAAAAAACACTCTCTCTCAAAAAGAGAGTTTTACTGCTACTGTTACACGTCGAACGTTTCTACGTTCGTACGTACGAGTCGTAGCCTACGATTAGGCCTACGATTATCCGTGTCGTAATCTTTTATTAGTCGTAAGTTGTTTATTTTCTAGACGCCAATCGCCAGCCAGTACCTTTAGCCTCTTTAAGGTATGAAACACTCATGGCGGGTGAATGTGCAAATGTAGTGGACAATATCAATATTTCTAAGTCCTTTAGGACTGAAGATCGAACAGAGAAAAGATACGTATTTGTTAAGAACAATACGACGATATTATCTGGATTGGTTCTCGTCCACTTTGACTCTGGCTGTCGCTCTCGCATATCAGTCCTACGACTACCCGTGTCGTAGTCTTTTATTAGTCGTAAGTCTTTTATTCTCCAGGCGCCAATCGTCTAGTCGCTAGCCAATACCTTTAGCCTCTTCTAGGTATAGGACATTCGTTGGTGCCCTAGCGAGTACTTGGACACTCGCACAAGCTACAGGACATCGTCGAGTCTTCGAAGGCAATTTCGCGCGAGTTATTTTTAGAACGCAACATTGTCATCGTCAGCTTCATAATCGCAGGCCACAGACACGATTGTTCCGCGCTCAACGTCAAAATCGTCAGTCAAACTGTACTCCTCAAAACCGATGGTGCGTTGGACAATGAAGGCTCGTCGCGTCCGCTGCACGATGGTTTGGACTCGTTCGATTTTTATCGCGTTATCGGAAAACGATGACGAGCCAAAATTGATCTCGCCAGGTCGTAATCGATCTTTAATCTAAAACTCCACGCGCGCGAGACGATTCCACAAAGTCAACCATTTTCTTCGTCGTCCTCGGGATCTTTGCGAGGAGACGGATGTCGCGAGAACGAAACCCGCGGTTCGATAATAGCGCTGTCGTGACTCGTATCGTGAAATGAAATTCAGCCAAGATCGCATCGTACAGCGAAACGTACGGGGAAAAATGGCTTCTCGCGTAGATCGTTCGAAGTGGTGGCATCGTACAGCGAAAAAACGACGATCCAGACGACGAGGGAAGTGCAAACTCGCTTCGGATCGCGTCGCGGAACGAAAGGAGCGACTGTCGCCCGGTGAGATCAACCAGACCGTTCAGTCATCGCGAGGGGAAGTCGAAATGATCAGACGCGTGGCGCGAGACCGAGAACGAGGAACCGCGAGAAATACCGCTTGCTAGCCTCGGTATTACGAGCCAGCTCGAAACTTACGGTAACGGATGGCGGTGAGGTTTGACTTTAAAAGATTGCAACCTAGGTGATTTCCTAATGGAACTTGGGAAAAGAATTGCACGATCTGCATGCCGCCATTGTCAAGCGGAGTCGGTACGTAAGTTTGCAGCGGCGTTCCGCTGGAATTAACGAGGGCGTGTGGGTCCGTACGAGCGGTTGGAAGAGTCCAAGAGAGAGGTAAACTTACAAGGAAGAAACGTTAAGAAAGTGAAAGCAGTCGCGTTCGATCGATCGCAGAAAAAAAAAGGAAAACGAATATGTCGTTGAACATACAGGGTTGGCCAACTCGGACTCGACCGATGTAAAATGCATATTTTTTGGAATTTTAATATCCTTTAAAAATTTATATTTTTAATTCATGAGAGCGTATGCGTGGAAAATAGCACCGTTTAAACGACCTCCATTTTCTTGTTGATAAATAATGACAGATAATCTCGCAAAAGTTATAAGTTGTTAAAAACAGTCAGGCCAAGTTGGCCCAGCCTGTAGAAGAAACAATTCGTTGGATCGTTTTACGCTCGCCGATACGTAGAACGTTGCGTTAGAGACGACCCATGTATTTTTGATATTTTCAGTGGTGAATATCGATCGACCGATTTGAACGCGTATTTTAATCGTTGACCTTCGTTCCTCCATTGCACGGCCTACGATCCATTTATCGTTGTATATTGAATATTTTTTGTAAACATCGATCGTTCGCGAACGGGAGACTTTCGAGCGGGCGATTAAAAAGCTATGCATGTTTAAAAATCTGCCGAGTCTACGGTATAACGTATTCCAAAAGAGCACGCTTGTACGCGAGATCCGTACAACGTGTATTGGTAAATGAAAAATCCGTCTTTCGAATTTAAGCGTAACTAGCCACTTCGTTTTTTTCGAGCACGTTCGTGCTTTGTACTCGGCTGTATTCGCGCGGCGCATTTTTCGGAGCTTACCGGACGAAACTGTAAAGCGACGAAACTCGAGAGTTCATCATGGAGATCGCGAACGACAGGAAGAAGCGAAATATCCTCGCGGGTGACGAAAGAACGCTATCTTCTCTAGGTTTCCACCCAGTCCGCGTTATTTTCGCGGTAGTCGACGCGTTGCTCGGCAAATTTTTAACAAAAAAATTCATCTCGCGTTACCAACGCGTCCGTAAAAAGTCACGTTCCAACGATGCTTTGTTCGCCCATGCGGTGCAACCGACTTGATCGCATCGAGCGGACGATAACGCGTTCAAAACGCGGGGAATATCTCGGCTGACCGTGTTTGTTCGTCGACTCTCCTCGATAGAGCTACGATTTTCGCGTTTAATTTTATCTCGAGCACGGTGCGTTATTAACACGTTGAACGCCCAGCGTGAATCGGTGGAGTTTCTCAAATCGGTGGGCCCAAATTTGACTCGGAGCTGTACGCGCTAAGCCCACCGTCGTTTGAGTCTGACAAGGCCCATCGCTACGCTTCTTTGGATCGAGCTTATAAACAAGCTATCGAACGAAGGGCGTACTTTATTCATCGACAATTTTTATACGAGCTACGACATAGCAGTAGAATTGTTAAATTTAAAATGCCAGGTTAATGGAACGGTACGTCACGACAGAAAATTTATGCCAAAACGTGTTATACTTCACCCATTGCAAAAAAGGTGAAGACGATAACGGCATCGTAGTGCCAAATTGGAGAGATGCTTGTGATGCGGCGAGGCCCCAAACAATAAAACAGAC
Organism: Liostenogaster flavolineata; assembly: GCA_025433975.1. Lineage (NCBI taxonomy): Eukaryota > Metazoa > Arthropoda > Insecta > Hymenoptera > Vespidae > Liostenogaster > Liostenogaster flavolineata. The sequence continues at coordinate 331,270 of JAITYT010001306.1, forward strand.
GTCTTACCACCTGCAAATTCAAAAAAATCCACAGGACGAATCTGTAAGAAGGACGTGCGTTCGGTGCTACGCAAAACAGAGCCGAACTCTCGAACGCCGGGAAGCATGAAAAAATTTACAAAAGACTCTAACGTATTGTCCTGAGTGTCCACGGTCATCTCAATCGTGTTTACAATTTTTTAACGAATGAACTTAATTAATAAAATGTTATGTAATATTTTAAAAATAAATTTAAATATTTTTATTTTGTATGTACATGTTAGAATTGCGTTATAAATAAAATTACAATAAATTATCTTCAAAATCCTGTTTTAATTGGACGAAGAAGAGCGTCACGCGCTCACGAGACGGCTTTGAAGAAAAGACAATCGAGTCTAATTGAAAATATTGACGTTAATTATTAATTATTTCAATACGATTGTTAGGGTTTAAAGAGAAGACAATCGAATCTGATAGAAAATACCGACGTCAATAATTTATTCGAGACGTTCACGAGGCCGTTCAGGAATCGACTGCCTCTCGTAAAAATCTCTTGAAACGTCCATCGCCTCCTAACCTAATAAACATTTGTCGCGTATCGATCTAACGACTCCTCGTTCGCGTACAAGACCCCGTATACTCTTACACGTACAAACATTGCTTTGTTCGTCCGTACACTGGAATGGACTAGAACGGACTCGATGGCATCGAACGAACGATAACGCCTCCGGAACGTCGGAATATCTCAAGCGACCGTGTTTGTTCGTCGACTCTACTCGATAGAATTCCGATCTTCGCGTTTGTCGTTTAATTTTACCGCCAGCACGGTGCGTTATTTGTTCTCTCAATAGGACGTTAGGCGGAGGACGCGTTTCTGGCTCGAAATCTTCTCGCGAGTACGACGAGGAAAGACTGGTAGTCCAAGTGGCGACTCGTAGAGCCTCCTTGCCGTATTTTCCTTCCTTCCTTCCTTCCTTCCTTCGCTTTGTAAGGCGGTCCGCGCGTTGGATTAGCATACGCGAGAAAGCGTGCAGTTACGACCAACTACGGACAAACGACGCGACGTGCCATTTTGTATACAACGCGACGAAGCACGGTGAACAACCGCCATCACCGATACGCACGGACCGTCCACGTTCGGACGTGTCTGTGCCGGTTGTGCGGCTCGAGATGCATACCGTACGTGACGTTACGCGTTTAACTTTTTCTACGAAACGCGCGGACTCGTTTTCGCATAATGCGATGCGACCGAGCGGGATTCGACGGCGAACCCTTCGAATTCTTCAGAAGTGTCCCCTTTTCGAACTATCGAATTAATTCGAGAACTCGAAGTAATCAGACACCGACGGTGATCCAATCGTTACTCGAATTCGGTTGTCAAATTTGCGCGTTCGAACGATCGTCGAGCGGATCGAACGTAGATCGACTCTCGACTATGTCGTGGATCTTTTTCGGTTCCTATCAGAGTGGTATTAGGTTGGTGCGTACGAAATGTTGGATTTAAAGCCGCATGTCTTTTTTCAAAAGCTCTTTATTTAATCAAAATATGATCCATTTGTTTCGATGCACTTTCCCCAACGAGACTTTAACGCATAGATGCTTGTTTTAAAGAAATTCTTATCCTTGGAATCGATTAACTCTGACATGGAATTTTTCAGACTGTCTTCATTTTCATACCCGTTCAGTTTAGCCCGTAAAAACTGTTCTAAATGGCGGAATATCCGATGAATAAGCTGGGTGCTGCGAAATTTCATATTTCAGTTCTCTTAATTTTGTAATTGTTATGTACGACTTATTTTTTTAATTTTGCCAATTTCAGAAAGGTATCGCAATATCATTGTACGATTGACTTTCATTCTGGCAGCTTCTCTTGCAGATATAATCGGATTTATTTCCAACAATACTTTCGGAACATCATTTTTCATGGACGTTTCGGGTCTTTCACGCGGGCCATTTTTTAAAGAAAAATCACCGACCCGAAATTTATCAAACCAATGCTGCACTTTTCGATCTGTAACGGTATTCTCCCCAAACGCCTGGTTTATATCGCGTGCAGCTTTTGCAGCTGTCGGGTTTTTAGAGCAGAGTAAAGTACACAACTTTAATGATAAAGTAAAAGTTTAATATAAAATAATATAACTTCGTGCTTACTGCACGGTGCCCAAACGAAGACTGCTCTTACAGAAAGAAAACACCAAGCGCTCGAACAGCGGAGCACTAGGACAGCAGAACGCTAGGATAAACATATCAAAACAAAATAGACCCTATCCTTATGCGATCTCGTAGACGTCGAGACATGCTCGTAAACGGATTATATACTTGACTGGTGACGTCAATCACAACAGCAGCATTATTACCAAGTTTGTACTCGTATAAAAAAATTACACGACTATCGATTGAATTGGTATCCTTACGAAATTCAAAACAAATAACAAAATGGAACACTTTTGGGAAAATCTTCTTTGTTGAAATATGACTTTGGCAATGAGAGTACGGCTCTAAACGAAGTTATGTCGAAAACGAAAGCATAACGAAAACAAGGAGACATACGTTCATAAGTAAAGAAAATCTAACATTTAATATGCACCAACCTAATAGATTCGTCGACATCATTCGTGGGAAGTGAGAAGCCTTTGCGCGCGATTGAACGTTCGAAACATCTCACCGAACGTACATTTTTGCTATTTCGTTATAGCTTTTCTGTGTTTCGTTAGGTCTTTTGTCTTTTTGCGGAATATCCGTGGAAATCTAATGGATGCCATTCGGTTCGAAATTTGATTACGATCTCTGTATTTTCTTTTAAATTAATTCATTCCTCTTTCATCGTTTATTAGAAGCAAGAATGGAAGATCGAGGGATGCGTACTTCGATTAATACGTTTATTTACGATCGATCGAAAAGCATTCGTGGATTCTCCGTAATTTCTGTAGGATGAATTCGATATTGCCATCGTCGTTCTCACGCAGACGAAAGAAGCAAGGATTTAATTGTTTTTGATTGTACGCGCTTGTCGAACGCCTGCCGCCGGTGCAAATGTTATATCGTCTCGTGAGTGATGATAAAACTATTTAAAACTAGGATTAAATACCCTATTATAAAAATGTAAATGAAATAATTTAAGTATTAAACGTTAATCATTAAATACAATAAGATTCTTAAGAATTTCAAATTATTATTTTAAGTATTATTGTTTTAATAGAATTTTAATAGAAATTTGTAATAAAATCATTTAGCATTAAATAATAATTCACAATAATTCTAATCGATGTTTAGAATTTTAAAGAATTTATGCATTGCGGTAACTTTAGGTTTTGGAATATAAATTTTAATATTAATATAAAAGAGGATGTCAAAGTAAAATTATAAAAATTGTTAATTTTAAAATTATTTTTAAATGTGTACTTAAATGTCGAAAGAAAGAAGATAAATTACCTGCATCGACTTATCGTAAAAGCAGTTAGTAAATTTACATTCCTCTTATTCTTGTTGAAACCTAAAATACCGCATTATTATTAAAATAAAATTATTTGTGGGATAAATCACTTCGATCTTCTGAAGCATCGCGACGATTATTACGAGTCGCTCTTCTCTCGCGATTTCTCCATTACTTCGAGCAAAACCATCGGTGTGGACGTCGCTCTCGGTTGACACGAATCGACGCGAACTCGCTGTCCTTTCGAACCTCCATCGAAGAAGTCCAGAAAGCGGTTGAATGGGTATCGCGACGCCTCGCTTCGCATCGAAATATCGATCGATTCACGCGATTTAACACCTGCTTCAACGTAGTAATTCGTTCTGGTCAAACCTCACGCTATCGTCGTCTTCGCGAAGCCAACGCTATTTATGAAGAATTCAAAAAGATCGAGCGGTAAGCTGGCTGTAGGTCGATCGTTCGCGCGGAACGAGTCGAAGTTTATCGGCCTGGCCTATGGTTTACGAGGAACGCGTGCTTGGCTTTATCGTTGGCGAGCTGTTAATACAAGGAACGAAGCGATCGCCACGAGCCGCGCCTTCCTTCTACTAGCATCTACTAGCGTGAAGGAACCGCGTTCTCGAAGTTTCCGCAACCGCGAGCTCGATAACGAACCCTTTAGCACCGACAGTCGCGTTTCATCGAATTTCGTCAAAATCATTCAAAAATCGACGCATTAGATCTACCGGAAAGTTCCGTCACATAATGTCATCTTAAGTTGAACATTAACTTTCTCGATCATTACATTTCTACTTATGTGCTTGGGTATACACACGAAGAGGTGGTTGATATCGATGAAAATTATAACACCCAGTAAATATTAATTAATCTATCTAAAATGAATTAGTTTCTTTTAATTCAAAAACGACAGGACTTTTCAGTAGACCTAATATTAGACTGTTTGGAAATTAATTTCGTTTTGTAATGAAAAAATGTTGTTTTTATGAAAAACTGTTGGAAAGAACGAAATTACTTTCCGACCAACGTAATACGTCGAAGAGTTGCACTTCGAGTGCTTCACCAAGGGTCTTTTTTTGGTCGCTGTACCGCGAGGAAGAGAGCTAACGATCGACTCTCTTTCTTCTTATTTGCTAGTGTCCTTATTGGTCGTTGAGCGTGCTTAACACCTTGAGGACGGGTGACAAAAATATTAGGTTTTCTCAACAGTCTTTTTGCAAAAACAACATAAAAAAAATATAAAAAACAACATCTTTACCCCCCCAAAAAAACGAAACAACTTTCCAAAACGAAATATAAATGAAAGATACTTTTAATACTTCAGAAACACGTTCGTAGCAACTTTGCCAGCAGTAAGGCATAAATACGATCGTTAACGATCGCCCGTCTCGTTCGGCTGAATCGCCACGACCGGTAGAACGTTTCTAGCGAATGGGTTAACGAAAAAACGATGGAGCCATACGTTGCACGGAGAAGAACGCCGTCTCGAAGGTCGTGCGTCGCGAGAGCCCCTTCACGAAAAATAGAGAAGAAAGACGCGCGTAACTCCTTTCGTCGTCGGCTACGTCGTTGCCGAGAAAATCTTTTCGAGAAAAATCCAGGCGTGGAAACGATTTTCCTTCGAATGACTTACCTAGCTCCGCCTGTTCCCTTGGACTATCTCGGCCGTATCCGCGCGAGGATATGGGAGGCGTGCCGTGGCAAAATTGTGTTTTAAGATGAGACTTTCCCGTCTCTCGGGCCCCACTAAGTGTCCCGTCAGGATGCTCCTACGGGCTCGGGGCTGATGCCAGACTCTTGCCTCGCCTTGGTCTGGCCACGGCGCTGATATCGACGCGGTGACGCGTCCAGGACATCGGCAAACCGCAGGAATATTTCTTTGGTTGGCGCATAGCTCGCGGGTCCCTGCCATCGCTCTTCGCCCCACATCCCTACTACCCTCACCACCACATCCCTAGTAATGAGATGCATTAAGTTTCGGTGTAGCCCTCGCGCATAACGATTAATTATTATTCATATCCGGGAGTACTTGGAGAGCAACGCGCAGAAGCGTCGACGTTGGTATTAGGTATTTAGATGCGGGCGTGCCGTGCCTTTCATAAGGTAATCGCTCGTCGAGCTCCGTCTCGATGGAATATCGTAAGAGAATTATCGGTCGTCTGGCTTCTTCGTCTTTGCTCGCGTATTGTGCGTGGACTCGCTATCGAGCTTTCCTTCGCTCGAAACGCGACCAGTCGATCGGTCGTCTTTGGTTCGGTCTAGGATGAGTGTAAAATCGGAGAAATTCGCTTGTTAACCTCTCGGGCATTGTTGAATTTTCTGTCGGCCTGTTTTTCCGTACGGCTGAGTTCGACGCGAATGCGTGACGGACAACGCTGTTCTCTACGCGAGCACATTGGAACGAAGTTTTTGGCGATTAAATTATCATTTTTCTTAAAGACACGATCCGTATACTATAACTTTAACGATCAGCTTAAATAATTAATAATAAAATTGTTTCTTTAACTGTTCTATAACTTTTCTTTCAAATTCGAAAACGATCGAATTCGAAAGGTTCATGATCATCTGAAACGCCGTCTCAAAAAAAATTACAAAATTACTTTCCGAACAATCTAATATTTTAAAGCACGGTACGACGCATAGATCCACGTCACAGTCTTCGCACTCATAGCGCGATCTTCATATAATATCGTTTGTGAAGATATTGTAAGGACGAAATATAAACATATAAGAACTTTTTCATTGCTGTTATTTTAATCACTTTTGGCCATTGTTGTAATTGTTAAAGTTTTGCAGTTATTAAATTATTATCGCTTTGTGAAGTTGAATTTCGTTCTTTTCGACGTGATGCAACGGCAGCCACACGTTCGTTAAACATGCGATACAATTTCGTAACGCTGTTTTAGACGTTTTTGACAAACGATACGAAGTGTGAAATGAAACATATGGAAACGATCATTTAATTCAAATGGCGAGTCACTATAGTGACGCGTCGTTAAGAAAGATAGCATCCGCGAGAGCCACTATAGTGGCGTGCCGTGTCTAAGAGGTTAATCTTTTCTTCGTAGAAACGTTACCGAAACGCTTTGAGGGAGCATCGAGCGCGAACGCGTCCGTCGGCTTAACTTCTCTCAAAAAGCGACGAGTTGGTCAGTCGTCTTTCATTTGCAGGCAGAGAGAGAGAGAGAGAGAGAGAGAGAGAG
>JAITYT010001306.1:344924-355288 GCA_025433975.1 Liostenogaster flavolineata
AATATCCTCCAACAGTTAAAATAGTAACGACAATTGAGACGCTTTGTGAATTAATTAATCCGCGATGTATATGACCACGGATCGGATTAACAAGGACGATCGCTTCGTATATCGATCAATTGACGGACCAATGTAACGAAAGCATCGAACACTGCTTTGGAGCAAAGTTAAATGAATAAAGTATTGACGATTAACAACGTTGATCGCGGTAAATGCGGATCAAAGTAACGAAAGCATGGAATACTGCTTTGACGTAAAGTTAAAAAAATAAAATAATGACGATTAACATCAACGATCGCGGTGAATACCGATAAAAATAAGGAATAAAGTAACGAAAACATCGAACACCATTTTGGAGTAAAACTAAAGGAATAAAGTACTCGCGATTAACAAGGACTATCGCGGTGAACACCAGACCAAATGAACGCCGAAGAAGACCGAAGTAACCCCCGGAAATATCTCGGAACTTAATCAGAATTTTAGCGGACATCGTGGAGACTTCGAGTCATCGTCGATGTCTCTAGGAGAAGAGGCGCGATTATTGGCTCTCGTCGAGGAATAAAAAAGGACGTGGAAAAAGGAACGTCGATCCTGGCGATCGATGAGCGTGGCGTGGCGCGCTCGTGTCGGTTGGATGGCGCGCACGTGGTCCCGTGTGTACGTATTAGAATAGGGAAAGCCCGGCGGCGCAGGGAGATAGGTGCTGGCGAAAGAGCGCGATAACGCTTATCTGCTTCCTGGATTTATTGCCGGCGCAATGAAAACGCACCCGACTGCCGCTCTTCCCTGCCCATTTCGATGTTAATTAGCCGGGGGAGGGGCAGGAGGGGCCGGCACCGGCACCGTCGCGTCCGAGCGTATTCTTAGGACGTTATAGATTGCGGTTAGGACGTCTATCGGTGCCCCTCGTGGAACAATGCCGAACGAAGTGACGACGCTGACACACTTTTCACGCCGTACCCATCGTCGACACGCGATTCGCACGCCGTCCGATTCGTTGGAGAGATCGCAAGATCGCCGAGAGAAGGCGAAGGAAGGACCGTGGAAAAGGTGGAGCGACCGACGTTCGACCTAATCGACGTTCTTTCGCTGATTCCTCGAAACTCGAATAATTTGAATAATTTAGGATCGCGTGACTCGATGCGTTCCTAAGCGATCTACCGCGTGACCGATCGCGCGACACTGATTTATTCTCGCGAGTTTTCGCCTTTGAGCTTGCGGCCTGAACGAGGTCTGGACAGGAGCGATTCTTTCCTTCCCGGGCAAATCGAGATGGATTTTCTTCCGAATCGAAGGGGGGACCTTCGTACGGGAGAGAGACGAGAAGAGATTCGCGATCGAACGACGCTTTGCTCTCTCTCTTTCTCTCTATCCGTTAGTGTGGATTGGATCGATGCAGATTCGGTGCTTGTAAATTCGATCGACGAAGATTCCATCGATACAGATTCGATAGAAGTTGCTATCGAGTCATAGAAAGCACCTTGGCTGTTCGACGCGACATTTCGAAGCGGCTGCTGTCGAGAAAGGTTTCGCTGATAGGTTACGTCCTGGTTCTGGAGTCCGAGGAGATTATCGATGGCAGATGGAAAGATCGATATATTCACGCGATCGTTCTTTAAACCGTTCTGTGAGGTAATTAATCTCGTTTTATATATCGTATAATAAGGTATGTGAGAGTTTACGACACCGACCCTGCGATATTTGATGGCAGATGGATCCTTTCCGTTCTTTGGACGCGAGCGCTCGAGTTTTTGATATTTATCGATTTATTTTTATTTATATTTCATATTTATATCATTATATTTGATGTTTATAGATTTATTATCAAGGTTTTGATATCTGGGATGGAAAGAACGAACAGAGAATTGCGTACTTTGTTTCCATATTGAACAAATTATTGTTTATCGATTAAAAAAAAAAGGAACCGTGTATAAAGTTCAAAGATATTGTTCAGGATGTTATTATAAAAAGGCAAGGGTATGCGGACGCAAGACGGCCAAAACTTTGACCAAAAAAGTAGTTACGTTTTGCAATACACCTAATTTTGTTTTTAGACGATAGGTTTGTTCCCGAAGAATTTGTGTAAAAAAATATATTGCGTCTATCGAAAAATAGAAGATTGGTTCTAGTTCTAAGAAATTAACAAAAATAATAAATACAATAAATCATAAGTTTTTCTGTCAGGATCTTAAATATTTTACTTAGTAATGATTGTACGTGTATCGTACAAAGTGTATCGATATTTTGGAACGATAAATGTTGGAAAATTCGGTCGTTTTAAGAAGGACGGGATCCTTGTTTTTAATATTACATTGTTCGGGAAGAAATTTCGTTTTTTCCCTATAGTTTCTCATAAAAACAACATTAAAATACCAAATAAACATAAAAAACAACGTTATTTCATAGAAATCGAAATGACTTTCCTAACCTAACCAAACAGCTTTCCAACGTGCATTCAAAGTCGATGGTTTTAATTCAGCCAGCTCTAAATCAATTTGATCGATACAATCCATAATTGAAAATTTCTTCCACGCGTCAATGACTGTTGTTATTTCATCGTTCAGTTTGTCCAAAACGTATCGAAATGTTCGCTCTACGCAGTATGTTTCAACTGTTGCAATTATACCTTCATTTAATAGTTGTGTCAAGGACGTAGTATTAGGCGACAGAAAACAAAATTGCACGTTTGGATGTTCCAAGACCGGATGGCCGTTTGCACTGTCTAAACGAATCTAATTTCTAATACGCGTTGAATTAAAATCGTGTAAAAAAAGTTTGCGTTAAAACAGAATTGGGTGTACTCGGATGACAATTCTTTTTTATCACATTCATTTTGTAACTTTGGACACTGTCGGTCCCCCAGGGACCGGCGCCGCGCTCTACGTGCTAATTAAACGTCGCGTACGAATTTCTTAGGACGATCGACTCGTCGTCAAAGGGAAAATCAGGATGATACGGACGACGATCGTTCGTCCTGCTTGATTTTTCGATCCAAGACGATCGAGCGCGTGTTTCTTCGGTGTCGCGGAGAAGGCGGGGGTGCGGCGATATCTCGTTTCAAATATAATCAGGTATATAGGAGTTAGCGACATCGATTAGAGAGTGGATCCGTACCCGGCGATATTCGATTAGACGGACGACAGCTTAGCACGTCGTTAGGATTACGATCAAAGCCGAGGGATTAATGGTACGCAACTCGTATCGTTTAATGCCTTGACATTTCCACGATACTCGCGCTCGCTCCCGCTCTCTTATCCTTCTCCTCTTCTCCTGCTTCTATCGTTCCCTAGTTCGTAACCTGTACTCGATAGCTCGAGGAGCTACGCTCGATCTCTCGGACCCGAGACCGCGTCAAAGCGAGAATTCGTGCTAGAATTCCTTAGTCCTTTACGCGGAGTAATACCTGATTAATGCGATTTTCGTATCCGATGTACCTCCTGTCGTCTCCTCTTCGTCGTCGTCATCTTAGTCGTCTTAGTCGTCTTCGTCGTCATGCAGTAATGCGACTCGTTTGCATCGGTAGCTAGTTCCCGAACATCGATCGCTACTTGCGCGTTTCTATAGACATTATTAGTCAACCTATCGTTCTCGCGAATTCAGAATTATTAGTTTGGAATTAGCATTCGTTTCGAAACTACGCTCAGGATGGTAATGAAAATCGATCGGAATTCTCAGGAGATGTTATTAGGTCGATGCATATAAAATGTCTTCCAGTTTCCGTTATGCTTTTGTTTTTGGTTTAACCTCTGGAAGTCACGTTTCAACGAAGAAGATTCTCTCAAAAGTGTTCCATTTTGTTATTTGTTTTGAATTTCGTAAGCATACGAATTCATCAGATATTCGTGTAATTTTTGTTGTGCGAGTATAAATTCGTTAATAATACTGCAAAAGCTGCACGCGACATAAACCAAACGTTTAGAGAGAATATTGTTAATGATCGAAAAGTGCAGCGTTGGTTTGAAAAATTTCGGTCCGGTGATTTTTCCCTAGAAAATGATCCGCGCGGAAGATCCAAAACGTGTGTGAAAAATGATGCTCCGAAAGCATCAGTGGAAAAAAATCCAACTGTATCTACGAGGGAACTCGCTACCAGAATGAAAATTGACCGTACAACGATATTGCGACACTTTTCTCAAATTGACAAGGTGAAAAAAGTCGTACGAAACAATTGCGAAATTAAATGAATTAAAATATGAAACTTTGCAGCACCCAGATTTAGAACAATTTTTTACGGGCTAAGCGGTTTGAAAATGAAGATAGTCTGAAAAATTCCATATCGGAGTTTATCGATTCTAAAGATCGGAATTTCTTTAAGACAGGCATCTATGCCTTAAAATCTCGCCGAGAAAAGTGTATCGAAGCAAATGGAGCATATTTTGATTATATGGACAGGTTTTGAAAAAAAATTTAGTTTTATATATTCACTTAAACATCCGACATTTCTGACGCATCAAATTAATAATCGGAAAACGCGAAAATCTTTCTTAACGTTATATTTTTTATACATTTGAAAAATTAGAATCATTCGTCCGTTCGGCCGCGTGCTTCTAAAATCGTACCTTTCTATATTCGAGCTTCCAATTGTTCTCGAATGAATTATTGTGTTCACGCGCGAACAGTTCACGGCGTCTAACGAAAAGGTTAATTACTAAAAAATGAAATTCTCCGCTATCTTGTATTCGAAAGCAGACTCGTTATTTCTCCTTGCATGACACGTTGGTCCGTTAATCGCGGGCTTATTTTAGCGCTTGCTGATTTCGCCTCGGTTGTAGTATGTCGACGGTTGATATGCATTCATACACCTTAATAATGCAGTCACTTAGGTACTTGAATGTCTTGAATAGTGTAGGAGCTGTAAGACCACTTAGAAAGTTATGCGTGCGATCTGAATTGCGATATAGTCTATTTGAAAACGGTATATCGTGGTATCTAACGCGCAGTAATTTCTTCGTTTTTAACGTCAAGCATTTGTCACAATTTTACCCAGCGTAGTTTAACGATTAAACCAATTTTTAACGAATAATCGAGTAGACGTTTAATTAGTGTCTCGCCGTTTGAAACACTGCAAAGGGATAATTAGACTAATTGAGGCACTTCGGAGTGTTTGAGATAAGGTTACGCGTTTGGAAATAACTCAGTCTTCAAAATTCAAATTCTCGATAACGAAATATTGTATTGTTGTTGAATTATTTTAGATGTAACGTTCTTTATTTACAATTATCTAAAATTACGATGTTGGTGGGTGCTACGTCGGAGATAAACTAAAACGAAGTAATAAGAAAACTCCTTAACGCGCAAAGTCACTCGACTTTGTTACAAGAAAAAAACAGATATAGAAGCACACTCGCGTACTCGCAGGTATACATTCTATAATATCTCACATTATTAACTTTTTAACGACGAGAGACATAGCGAGTACATCGGACTTCACACGTCGTCGAGTGACGTAGGCACCACGTCGTGGTCGCCAATTGCATAATTCAATTTTTTAATCCATTATATTATTTTATTATCTATAAATACTTTGTATCGTTCGAAAGAGGGATAATGTAACTTTGATTAGTCATTGTATTGTGATATTCATTTTTAATACTGTGTAATACTATCATCGCCGAATGTGCATTCTCTGCATCCCATTTCGCCGAGGCGAGGCGGCTTTTCGTGAATTCGTACCTATAACATATTTAACATTTAGTACCTTAGAGCAAATAATATGAAAGAGCTTTTATGAATTAAGAAAAAGGAAGCAACCCCGATCTTCGGTAGCGGTACACGAGAAAAAAATATTTCACCAATGAAAATATCACATAGATATATTTGTTGGTAATCATAATGTTTTTGGGAAATATGATAGACCAGACATTATATTATAGACACAAAAAAATTTAAATTAATATAACAATTAGTTTTCCAGTTATTAATTTTTTATTAATCATCTACTAAAATCGGCAATGCCATTAAATCTCCTCCGACCAACGAGATGGGATTAGTGTCAACTTCCATTCATATCGCTTGAGGGGTTAAGATCTATTGACCGTAAATAATACGCTTCGAATTTTACCATTCGCGGATAATATCGGCTTGATTCTGTAGTGAATATTTAAAGAAATTTATCGGACAGCCGTTGTGACAAAATATTCGGTAACGAATGGAACAACGATTGACGGGAGAGACAGTTACTGTTACAACACAATTATTAAGAACGCGTCGCTTGATTAAATCCTCGAGTTTCAATGTTTAGGAATAATTTGAATAATAAGTTTTCAATGCAAATATTTCCGCGAAAGCGCGAGGTTAGCATCGGAGAATAATAGAGCCGTTGAGCCTGTCTACGTTGAATTCTGACGGACGCCCATTGTTATTCTCAGGACAAGCAGGCTCCGCCACCATTATCGAGAAGTTAAAGCGGTATTACGAGGAATTAAACAAGAGGATTTCACAGGAAAGCGTTAATAAAATTATGAAGTTACGTGCGAGAGTGAGCACTAACGTAAAATAGAGCAAACGGTCTTCCAAACTTGAGAAAGATTTTGATCTACGGGTAACATCCAAGGCAAACAAACTTCGTTATGGTCGATTAACTATTATTATACGGTCGACTCCCATAATAATTTGCCTCCGCGGAGTAAATTCGTTCTAATGAGGGTGCCGTTTCAACTTTTTAACCCTTTGCGCGGCAACTTTTGCGCGAGGATTTTATGTTGCTCGCGAGCAAGCGATATCGTCGGCGAAATTAAACGATCGCCCGATATCGGGAGCGTCGTTTTACCAGCGCACTTCCTTTGCGACACGAATCGACCGATCGGAACGGCCAGATTTTAACCTTTTGATCGCGACGCGCTCTTGAAGGAATCCATCGATACGGACGACGCGATATTTGCGTGTCAGTCGCTGCGACTAGTTGTCCATGAACTAGCGCTCGAAACAGTACCCGTAGATTCGATACTAATCTTAAGGTTTAAAAACATGATAATTGCGAGTCAATTCAAAATATACATTTTTTATTTATTTTGAGTAAACCTTTAAACTATTTTAATTTATACAACATAATTTATACGTACTTTCGATGATAATAGGTAGTAATTAAATATAAAAAAAGAAATGGAAAATTGATAATGAGGAACAAATTCATCTTGACAATTTTAACATAACGATAACAAAGATAATAAAACGATAATGAACGAATAATACAGAGAGCGTACATTTACGCCTTTCGTATATATCGATAGACTTGCGAAGGCGTATATATACGCCATTAGCAATCAAAGGGTTAATGGAGAAAGAAAAAACTTATATCGAACGCGCCGTCCGAAGAACGAGGAGTTTAAGAGCAATGAATCTCGGCTAGATACGAACCATGTGGCTCTAATCTGGTTGTGCTCAAGGAGCGCTCGGATATAACCGCCGTTAATGTCGCTCCTAAATTCTGAGCGCGGTGCCATTATAGATACCGCATTCTTCGGACATTTCCTTCGATACCGTCGCTCGTACGCGTGGCGCGTCAAGTAGCTCCGGTATTTCGTTCCTTTTTATCCTTACGAAATTCTAAACGAATAACAAAATGGAACGATGGAATTTGAGACAATCTTCCTCGTTGAAACGTGACTCTGGCAATGGACAGTGCGACTATAATCGAGGTTATGCCAAAAACAAAAGCATAACGAAAATAGGGAGACAAACGTCTAACGCGTGTAAAGAAAACCCGACATTTCATGTGCACCAACTTAACAATCTTTTGTACCATCTCGCCAGCAGCGTCGTCTTCCGCTTCACTTTTCTTCCGTTCTCAGAATACGACTTTTTCCACGACTACCGTATTCAGCTGACGATATACCGAGATTGTTTTCCAATTTGATAAAGATAGAATTTATATTAATGGTATTGTCTCGTAGTCGAGACAATTGCCTCGATATCGATACTACGAGTCTATAGAATTTCAATGGACGACACGAATAGACGACAAGGCGTCGCCTTACCGTCTTTCTCGCACGTGTCAATATACTAATAATATTCTGCACGCTCTGCAAATAGATTGGAAAGGCGTTAAAAACGTTTATGTCGAGCTTCGTACGAATCGATGAAAAGATGCACTTGTGTATCATCGATAGGATATTTTCGAGTGGCTCTTCTTCTTTTCTTCTTTCTTTGATTTTTTCTCAGTGTCTTGGATCGAAAAGTCACGAAAGCGACGTTTGAATTCGCGATAAAAAACGCGATACGAAGTTTTCACGCCGACTCGGCGAATTCTTCAGACTCAAGGTTTAAAATGGCGTGGGACGATGAAAGGTACTTACCTCGATTTCGCGTTCTCATTATCAAGAATCGCGCAGTTACATTTTTACGAGTTATCAGCATTGAGCTCGGCGGTCTGTGAATCACACAAAAGTTATTGCGAAGGGAAAGCACGGAACGTGTCGAGACTTATAGCATCGCTGGCCAACGTGCGTGTAATCGCGCTTTCTGATTCTAATGGGAGAACCAAGGCCTCTTTAATTAAGACGCAGAACGAACCTCTTAACATCTGAATCCCCGATAACGGGACTAACAGCTTCGGATGTACGAGACAAAAAGCACGGGGAGCAACGCGCATCGTTTCAGTCCGAGAATTTAGATAGAGCAACGGTGAGTCCGACATAGACTCGCACGAAGGGGGAATGAAATATGGAGGCGAATGATAATATAGCTGGGCTGTAATTTTTCATGAGAGTACTTTGACATGGCGTCGAGTCTCAAGGATAGATACGAAAATATTGTACTAGGTTGGTGCATCTTTTTTAAAAGCTGTTTATTTAATCAAAATATGCTCCGTTCGCTTCGATATACTTTTCTCGACGAGATTTTAACGCACAGATGCCTGTCTTAAAGAAATGCTGATCTTTGGAATCGATAAACTCCGATATGGAATTTTTCAGACTATCTTCATTTTCATATCGTTTAGCCCGTAAAAAATTCTTCTAAATCTGGATGCTGCAAAGTTTCATATTTTAATTCATTTAATTTCGCGATTGTTTTGTACAACTTATCCATTCTTTCGCCTTACCAATTTCAGGAAGGTGTCGCAATATCGTTGAACGATCGACTTTCATTCTGGTAGCGAGTTCCCGTCGCGGATTCGTTTCCACCAATGCTTTCGCAGCGTCGTTTTTCACGGACGTTTTGGGTCTTCCACGCGGCTTATTTTCTAGGGAAAAATTACCAGCCCACAATTTTTCAAACCAGCAGTATTTTCAATCGTTAACAGTATTCTCCCCAAACGTCTGGTTTACATCGCGTACAGTTCTCGCAGCATTATTACCAAAGTTATACTCGTAGAAAAAAATTAGACGAATACAGTTGATTTCGTATCCCTACGAAATTCAAAGCAAATAACAAAATGGGAGAATCTTTTTCGTTAATACGTGACTCTGGCAATGGATAGTAAGATTATAAACGAGGTGTAAAGAAAATCCAAACATTTCATATGCACCAACCTAATAAAAAGAAGGAAGGGAGGAAGGGAGGAAGGAAGGAAGTCGTCGCGTCTCCGGAAATTTGAAAAATTAAAGAATTCCTAGTCCGTACCTTTATAACATCCGACGATTCGATTAGGATGCCGTGGCGTTTCCTTTGCATAGACTATAGTAATAATTATGGAAACACCCTGGTGGCGCTCGAGATCACGCCGTTTTACGGGTCATAGAGGCCAGTATCGATCCCTCGATCTTAGAGATAGGAACGTTACGTTTATTTTCAGGAGGAACCCGATGCCTCTATCAATGGTAATACGCGAACGTGCTGGGATTCGAAACTCGTTTCATCCGTTGCCATTCCTTCCAATGTGCCTCCCGTTTGCCCGTCTCTCGCTCCTTCTTTCTCATCCGTGCTGCCTAGTCACATTTTCCTTCCCTTCTTCCGCCTTCTCCTTCTCCTCCTCTCCTCTCCTGATTTACATAGATCCGGGGTCAAGCAGCAGATTACAAACGTGGCTGCCTTTCCATGATCGTTCGCGTACACGTACGGGAACGTACTAAATATTCAGATCCTCGACTACCGACGATTGTAACCCCAAAATGATGTTCTATTATTGTATTAATCAATGACCTCCACGCCCGGATATGATCGTTCTCCACGGAGTGGACGTTTTATGGTTTCGAAGCACGGCCGAATGATATTTACACGTCGAACGCCCAGCGTGAATCGATGGACGTGTTGTCCTGAATGTCCAAAGTCATCTCAATTATGTTTACAATGTTTTAACGAATACCGTCCTAACTAATGGAATGCTATAATATTTTAAAACCAAATTTAAATATAAGTTTAGCGAGGGGGGAGTGACGACTACTAAACGCAACACATAACGCAACTTGCACAAACTTTATTACAAT
>JAITYT010001327.1:8598-52440 GCA_025433975.1 Liostenogaster flavolineata
TGCGACGGCGTCGGCGAAAGCGCGATGGAATCTCGCAATGGCGAACGCCGAGAAGAAAGCCGTCCTCATTAGGAGAGAGAGAGCGTAGTGTGCGAGAGGGCCTTGCACCGTGCTCCAATGAGATTTACGCTCGGTCGTAATGGCATACGTAGAGATTTTTGAGGTGTCGTCCTTTCGTGATAGCGAGCTCGCGTCCTCCTCCCTCCGTCGCTGTCTTTTTGCTCGTCCTATCCTCTCTTCGACTCGCGCGCACACTCAAAAGTGCTCCAGAAATCGCGCTGTATGGAATAACGAAGTGCACGGAGTAAATTTAACGTCGACGTAGCTCGCGTTGCGTTTCAGAATCGAAGGAAGGACGCATGGAAGAAAACAGCCATAGGGTGAGATCGAGTCGGCTGGATAGAGAAAGAGGAGGCGGGGGAGAATGAAACGAAAAGTACGAATTTGATGGAGCGTAAAAGTAACGTTTTCCCTGGTGTAATCGCGAGACGCGTAGCTTTTCCGTGCCTTTTCATTTCTGAATCGATGAAAGACGCGCGATACCTGTCGTTCCGACGACGAAAGAACGACGCGTAGAGCTAGCACGAGAGTCACGAGGAACGCCATTCGTCGTTTCGCGGTGGATGATGGACAGAATTTCGAATGAATGCTCGTCGTGTTCGCGTCGATGTCGATTCGCCCGAATGACACGAACTTCTCGATCGCGTCGAGATATTTCATTCTCGCTTCGTTCTCGGGAAGATGCTTACTGCCTCTATATTCGTTCGTGTTCGCGTCATCTCTTCTCTCCCGTCCGTTATTTTTCTTCGTGCCAAACGTTGTTCGTCTCGTTTCCTCTCGAGCTCGCAAAAGTATACTCGTGATTTTTTCTACGCAATTCGTGGGAGGATTTATCATGTAAATCGATTACTAACTTTAATTGTAGTATCGCGAGAATATCGACCTATCATTCTCCATGTCATTATAGTTTCTCGACGAGTGTCAGTTTCAAAACCACGCGGTAAAAGCTTGATAAATCTGTATCAAGGTATTGGGTTGGCCAATAAACAATGTCACAATTTTCGGTAAGGAACGGATGATTTTTTTCTAATATAGAAAACTAATTTGAATTATGTACACTATAGTAGGTTTTCGGAAAGTAATTTCGTTTGGATTTTATAAGTCAAAAGTCGTTATAGGTATTGTCGAAAGACTGTAAGAAAATCGTTTTTCATTTTCATTAAAAAAAAAAGAAAAAAAACGAAATGACTTTCCGAACAACCTAATATAAATAAATGAAATTCTGATGATGAATAAAAGTATCCCAATCAAGCTGTACTAATTTTTTCCGAGTTCGTAACGATACGAGCGACGCTACAGTAACAAAACAAATTAATTTCTCTCAAAGAAAAGTAAGAGAAAATAAGAAAAATATAAAATCTGTAAATCGCGGTATACGTACCTTGTTATAGAACGGAGGGATGGAGAACGAGTGCAAAAACATACGGCTTCAATGGTAGATCGAAGACAAAAGAATACATTGAGCGGGTGATCGCGCGTTGTGCATGAAAAAGAAGGATCGAAATAAAAAGAGGAAACGCGTGCGTGGGAGGGCACGAAGAGGTTCGCATTTTTCCCCTCGCACGATTCGGTACTGCGCTCGCGGTAGAATTTGCGAGATCGCGTGCGCGACGAGGATAAGAAACGACAACAACGTGGACGATGACGACTGCAGCATCGGCAACAACTATTCCGCGGCGGTAGCAGCAGCATCGGCAACAAAGATAGGACGGACAGTGGCAAATAGTATCTGCCGTTTCATTCGTAAAGGGAAATTTAATTAACAGTTTCCAACGCCCAGCCAAGCACTTTACCGGAAGCAACTCCATACTTCCTGGTAAGGTGTGCGCGCGTACGTGACCAAGCGGACGACTTTTGACTTTTGCGCTGATGCGATGCGCATTTTCTGCTACCTACGTTCCTTCGTCTCTAGGAATTTACGAGAGAAAGGTCGAGAAACGGAAAACAGCATCGATGGAAGTCGACGCAGGCATAGAAAAATAAGACGAACGAACGGTTCGTCGCAGTCGTTATATTAATTTAATTAAGAGCCGATCGATCAATGAAAGTCTGAAGTACTAAAGGCGGGCGACACGGAGGATGGAAAAGGAACTGCAACGAGTGTGTTTTATTGCCGCGATAAAATTTCGAGTATGCTCGACAATGCGTCTTCCGTTTCCGTCGTCTCGTGAATATCGTTATCATCGATGCATGCAACGCGTTCTCGCTTTGACTTTGTTCCGGTAACTTCTAACGATCGTTTGACCTCCCTCCTGCCATCGTCGTCCAACCAGGTACCGTAATTAATACTTTTAATGATACTTTTCGCCAGTGAACGATCCCCGAGCGTTCGATGCAACGAGGAAGCCTTAAGATGAAAGAAAAATAGGGATACACATACCGATACACAGAAAAATATATGACTAATGAGAAGTTTCGAAAGATACAAAAAGATTGACGTCAAACATTTCGAACGATAAAACTTACGATCGTTAGAATTTTTTTGGAGATTATTTACTTACTGGATTGATCGTCGCATAGTGAAGTATTTGCAGTAAAAACCGACAAAATTCGATCTCAATTACTTACTTTATAAAACATTTCTGAAGCGGAATTTTTTAGCTTGAATTAGGTGAGAAACCTTATTCCCATGGCTCACAAAAGGGTTAAACAGCTTCGCATTTCAGTATTTGAGAAAATCGCGCTCCAGTATAAGCTTCGGGATTAGCACGGATCTATTATTGTACATCTGAAAAGGAAAGTTACGTTTCAAGAAAGTTATATAAACTTCTGCGATGAAAAAAGGGGAAGACCACGGAGATAGGAAGATATTCAGGAATGTAGAAATATGAAAAACACGAATAATCCTCTGTAACGGTGCAGATCAGTCCGGAAGATCTACGTCCAAGTTCCTCTTTTCCGATTGAGACGGAAAAATAGGTCGCCATGTTCCAGGTCCGACATAAATCCACGAAGAAAGCTTCGATCGAATTCGTTACCGCAATGCAGACACCGCTACATAAGTAGCTTCACGATAACCCTTTTTGCGTTAGCTCGATTGTAATCTGTTAATCGCGTCTCGAATTTTCATCATATCTCCAATCCAAGTATCTTCCAATACTGAACGATGAACTACTCCACGAGGCTTTTTTTTCCACCTGGGAGAAGCGGGGGACTCTACGGACGGCTTGACGCGACAAACGGACCCTATTCATCGCATGGATAGCCTCGAAAGTACGAAAGAAGGCAAAACAATAATAAAAATCACGCGGAAACGCGGTGGCGATGCTACTGCTTCGATGGGATCCTTTTTGGCACGCGAAGGGTCAATCGAAAGCGTCATAGCATCGGCGTATGTCAACGAGGGACAACGCGACTAGGTCGACCTGGTCGACCCTCCGGTATCGGACAGGGCGACGACGTACGATCGCGTCGTGTCGGCAGCGGCGGCTAAAACCGCATCAGGGTTTGTTCGGCGCAGGAGACGTTGCTGTCCTGCACCCACCACCACCGCCACTGATCATCGAAAACCGATCCCGGGTTGGCAACCACGCCTTCCTAATGCTGCTGCCAGCGCCAAAAGCGCTTCCGCCGACTGCCGCGACCTATAGACCGTACTCTGGATACCTCGACGGGTGGAGGCAAGGACGGAGAGACGCGGACGAAGCGTAGATAGCAAGCGACGGTGAAGCAGCCTAGAGAAGAGGAGAGGAAACATCGATTTCATATCGTTCGTCGACTATGGCGGTTGCTAACGAACGGTCTCGATTGTTCGATTGGAAGTGGGTGGTATGAGAGCGAGGGAAGGGGGTGGAGGAAGAAAAGAGGAGAAAAATGAGCATCGCCAAATGGAGATGGAAGAAACAAAGGTGGAGAAAAAAGAATAAGAAGGTGGAGAGGAGGAGATCGAGGGTGCAGAGTAAGATCGACGCCTTGCCTCGACGCCCAACGATTAACGACGAAATCGTGTCCCCTGAGCCAACTGCTTTCGGGACAATTGACTCGCAATATCGAAGGAGCGCAGAGATCGATTTGGGCGCCAATTTATTCGCGATAATTGAGCTAACGTCGTGGGGAGACCGAACTTCGGTGTTGGATGAGCGAAGGATACGGTTAATGGAAGTTGTATTTCATTGGCGTTGTTGCTGCGGTAATTGCAGCGTGATGATAAAAGAGACTTTCCGTTCTTGCCGCATACGAATGTACCGATCGACGTTTTTCGTCAAATTATACGAGAGAGAGAGAGAGAGAGGGGCGAGATTGAAAATAGTTTTTTTCGAAATCATTTTCCGTCTTGAAAACGGCTGGATGATTGGTATTCGTTTAATTCGAGTATCTAGTTTTAATACGGCGGACCAAAATAATAAAATGCTAAAAAATCTTCCTGTACCTTTGTTTTATCCACGAACCAATGACAAAGGGAGAAATATGTTCGGTCAGTCTAATGTTTATCATTACGGATCTAAATCACCGCGAGAAACGATCGAATCGATCCATGGCACAGCACGATAACAACGGAAATCCAGCCACGACGGCTGTAAACTCGTCACGATTTACGAGGATTCACCATGCTACTGATTTATCACGTTCGATGATCGACGCAGATGTGGGAAGTCTGACGGTTCGATTAATCCTACCACTACCTCCAAGTCCGTATATGTGCTCTCTCGACAAATAGAATGCGCCTACGCTACTCGAACCGTTGAATTTTATCAAGCTGGATGGAAACACTGGGGCGGAGTAATCTAAGTAAAAAGTAGTTCCTTTATTCGTGGCGTATCATAACGAAGATGTTAAATAAATTATAAAACTATGGGTGCGATTTAAGAAGTCTCTGGCGTCGATGACGTTAAGAAGAAGAAGAAGAAGAAGCGAGCTGAGACATTTTCGTGTCTCTCCTCAGGCGAATCTCATAATGGAATATCCTCGAAGTTGATAGTCTGAAGTGTCCGTCGCGCTTTTAAGAGGATCGTCGACTTGTAACGCTTTGGCAGGAGAGTCACTTCTGGCTCCTCATCGAACGGCACACTCTTCCTTACTTTACCTTACACACGCCCTTTACTTCCTTCCTTCCTTCCATCTTTTTCCCTCCCCCAACTCTCTCTTTCTCCCTCTCTCTCTCTCTCTCTTTCGCTTTCTAGTTTTATTTTCATTTCTTCTTTCATTCCTTTCTACCCTTCTTCCCTTTCCTCGCTTTCTCCCTTTTGGCTCTTAGGAAGACACACGTGCGCCAGCGCATACGTACACTCGAGCGTGCACTTCTCGTCTTTCCGTCGTTCAATGATTTTTTCATTTCCCGGCCATGAAGACACTCCAACGAAGTACACTCGTGAAGCCCTTGTCGACTTAAGGACTATCCATTAGAATCCCAGAAATAAAGAAGGCGAAAGGAAAGGGTGGTGACCATGGAAGGATGGGCGGAAGAAGCCTGTCACTAACTCCACTCGCAATTCTCATGGCCATCCGATAAAATTACTTCGACCGCGTCTAGTTGAGCATCTATTTTTTCCGGATATGCTGCACGATCGAAAATCTGTCGTAATTTGACCGCGCAATGAGGCGCAACGGAGATAAATCGATTAACTTCTATAAAATACTGCAGCCCCAATGACGATGGGCGGAAGAAGCCTGTCACTCCGTTTACTTGCAGTTTTCATGACCATCCGATAGAATTACTTCGACCAAATTTAGCTAGACGTCGAACTCTATTTTTTGTAGATACGCTGCACGATCGAAAATCTGTCGCAATTCGATTATCGCGCAATGAATCACAATGGAGATAAATCGATTAACTTTTGACGATTATCTTCGTTAGAAGACATCTTATTTACGCGTTTCCTGTGCCATTGAAACGATACGATGCACCATCGACAACGAGACGCGACGAATTGTTGAAATTTAACAAAAGCGATGTTTTTTCTACTTCATCGAATCTCGAAACATTTTCTAATATTTTTCATTTTTTCACACACTCAGGTTTATGCGTCTATCTTTAATCGTCTTTAAATCTAATAAGTCGACATGTTTGAATAAATTCGGAACGGTTATTTCCTCAATCATTTCGCTGGCGTTTGGCTGGCCGTGGAGAATGAATAAGCAAACGACGATGTGAAAAACAAAGAAAATCTCGAGAGTTTAAAGAATCTTGACAGCGAAAGTACGATAAATCATTTCCGAGTGGTTCAAAATTGAAGAGCGCTCGCTGAAATCGTAAAACGATTAAACGCTTCGCTGAGATTATCGCGCGACAACGACGAAGACTTGTCGAAATGAAACCGCATCTCCTCGGTTTATTCCCATTGTTATTCGTTTATTCGTCGCCGACGCTGCTTTGCAGTACTTCGATGCGATTCGTTTCCCTTTGTTCGCACTTTAATATCGCACCCCGACACGGCACCCGGCATCTTGGAAATTACTTCGCGCTTATCCTTGAAATTGCGCGCCTTCCATGACTGCAAAATTACGTGCCGTGGCGTCTTCGTCCGTCCATCCTTACGTTTGTTCTTTTACGGAAAGAATAAGAAAAAACCTTTGGAATTCCGCCAATAATTCTCGATCACGAATGAAATTTTTTTTTAACGATCTTATCGATTTTTATATGACGATGTATTTTTCAACAGTACTAAGAAACATTTGTGAAATAATTTACGCATATTCGCAATGATCGAAAACGATAACAAGCAAAATCGAGCGATTTCGCATACCCCTTTGAAACATGACAGAATTAAAAATGGCCCACATTTTTTATACCAAATTTTTATACCTAGCTTTTTATTTGATCTTAAAAATTAAAATAGATTTCGTATTTAACTGATTGCACATTGAACCATTTTTTATCAATATTATACAATTTTATTTCATTATTAATTAACATAAATCTAATAAAATTGCGGCGCAACATGGGCTTTTGCATCAAAGAGATATTACCGTTCAGTATTCGCTCCGACGAGGGAGGGATACCTATTTTGGCTGGGTTAAATACCCGTTATCGATGATGCCAATGACGACGCGAACGTGAACTATATCAAATATAGGTAGTAGTAGTAGCGACAACAAGAGCGACAAACAACGCGGATAACCGAGATTATAGCAGGTAGTATAACAACGACGATCGCGGATTCGGGAAGCGTTTAATTTTGTGTGCCGTGACACGCGTGATTTATTTTGTCTCGGAACACGGAACCGAATGAATGGACGCCGCTGGTTGGTACGTACCGGCGCTGCGTCGACGTTCGTAAAGCGCGGTCGAGCGCAGCGTCGAAGTTTGCGCGCGTTATCGACTAATGACCCGTTTGGAAATCGTGGAGACTACCGACTCTGCCAACATTTATACACAGAGACTCTATCGATATCGTTTGAAATCGCGTACGCGTAAGCAAAGGAAGATCATCCCGTTATCGTGTATGAACGATTCGATTTAGGTCGACGGAGAAAGGTACAGGTGCTGCCCCACTCGATAGCAAATTTTCTTTTCCTATAAAAAGGTTGTAGATCAGTTCATTTTCCTCGAATAGGTTAGCTGATGATCCTACGTCTTTTGTATTTCGATGTGTAAATATGCAAACGTAAAATGGTTCATGAAAAGATATCAAATAAGTTTCGATGTACTCCGTGTCTGACTATATCGCTAACCTTATCACTCGAAAGCGTTGGTCTCGTACAGAATTGTAAGGAGTATAAATTAAATTCTGCTATTCTACAGTAAGATTTTAAAATATTATAGACATAAAATATATACATATATTATATATATATATATATATATTTCAAATTTTTATCAATTTATTTTACAAGCATGATAAATTCAGTTATGTAATTCTTCCTAGTATATAAAAATATTTTACAAAATATTCCGCATTTAACAAACATTTACTACTAACTAAGATTTTCTAATGACAATTAATATGACATAATAGTACTACATAACGTATAAGTATATAATAATATATAAATGTTGAATGGTTTTTGGGACACCCTGTACACCAGAATTAATATAGTTCGAAGACAGTTTTACCACGCTTATTCGGCTATACTCTTTGTTCTTAAGTTAGCTCGCAAATTAGATGAATGAAACGACGAATAAACGAGAAACGGCAAGGCAGGGGAAGGTAATGCAAATACCGAAGACGTCGTTAGTTTCGTGTGATGCCCGTGATCGTTAGTGAGAAGCTGCCTATACCGCGAACAAATGGTGCTCTTCTCTCGAAGTGATCCACGCTCGTTCTACGAAACTTGCGCAAACCCGAAACTTGCCTCGAGAATTGCGCGATCTACACTCGTGTATCTTATACATCTATTGGCGAATCACGGAACCGTAGCTGGTGAAACTAACAAATTGAATCATTCACTGCGAAATTTTGGCTCACCCTAAATGCGATTCGAAGAAAATCCTTGTGAAGATAACATTCGATCATCGAACGTTTAAGTATCTTGTTTGACAAGTTAATACATAATTCGTGTTCGTAGATTCGATTTTTGGCCATCTTATGGACTTGAACTACTCCAAACATCATCGTTTCTTTTAAAAATCTGTTAGAACGAAAACGATCGCGAAATAAGAAATTACAATTAAAATGGGAACATCTCACAATTAACGGAGGCTAGTCCTCCGAAATATCGGCTTTTCTACCGCCTTGGGAATGTGCCTGACCTTTCCCAATTCCAATAAATTCTTCTTTGTATTCACATTCTGAATTCTTTCAAAATCCCCTGTTTTAATCAATTACATTAACTTTTCTTTAAACATCATATTCTTTTTCTTAATCGAACATACACCGATGTCGCCTATAAAATATTTAGTCTCATAATCAATGCGCGGACTGATCGGCCTCGAACGGAAAGCGTAACGCCGGTCCCTAGGGACCGACGTGGAATTTAACGTGATAATCTTTCGCGAAGTGTTCGATTAATACGTAAAGTGAGCAGAACGAGGACTCTATGAATGATAACGCCGTAAACGGAAGCGCGCGCCTGAATAGCTAACGCCAACGGTCCAAAGATCGAGACACAGAAAATCAAATTCCATCGAACACGAAGAAATCGACAATTTCACACATCCACGCGCGTTCCATATACAACGTCCTACTGAAATATAGTAACAAAAAGATAATCGTTCATTCGACCACGAGAAAATGTCAATATCGTTCGAATCGAATCTTTGTTCGAAATTAACTCCCGTCTCTCGTCTCCCTCGTTTCGATGAGAATCGCTTGCATTTCGAACGTCTCTACGCCCTCCTTCGCCTGCTTCCTGTCGAAGCATTTAACACAGCGATGACGACGCGACGACAACGACGGCTATCGTTGCGATAACAATCAAGGACAATGCAGCATCGCAAGATCCTCCGCGCGTTTAATTGTTACGGTCCGACGAGCGTCGTTTCTCTCGTTGTTTCGCGCGCCATGAGTCGCAGTCGACGTCGACGTCGCGCACGAATCGCCGAGAATAATTAAGAGGAAGCACACCGTCCATTATAAACCGTCGGCATTGTACCGGTTCGATAACGCAGATCGTAGAAACTGCCACGGCATGCACCTCGTGTCTCGCGTCTCGCATCGTCATCGTTTCGACCGGCCGTCGAGACGCGCGTACCGTTATCATTCCACCCTCGTCTCGCTTCCTCGTTTCGTTCGTTCATCTCGCATCGTCCGCTATGGGTATTATTCACGTGTTCCTGCACACCTCCTTCCCGATGCACAGACGTTAATAAAATGAAGGAAAATTCGATTTATTTTACTCGCGAGGGACGATCTCGAAGTGTCACTGCTTGATTTTCATGAATTCCAAATGTCAAGTCTACCGGAAAGTGCCGTCAAAAATGTCGTCTCAAGTTTCAACATTGACTCTTTCGACCATTGCATTTCTACGTGTGTGCTCAATATAGAGGCTGGGGCAATAACTATTAGCACCTCGGATATCTTCGGAACTATAAGTTTCGTAGAAATATTTACTGATACAAAATTACACAGTACGAAAGGAGCCATCCAATGGTGATAATAGTTTTTTCAAAGATTGAGGTACATCGGACATTTGAAGGTCACCTCCATTTTTTAAATGGATCGGTATATCTTTGCTTCTATATGACGGTAGAGGACCTTAAAACAGGCTCAATGACCTATTATATAAGGTCATTGACCTTGCAATTTTATTTCAGGAAATATTTCTATAAAATTTATAGTTTCGAAGATATCTGAGGTGGTAATAGTTATTGCCCCATCCTGTATACGCGAAGAGGTGGTTAATTACCACAGGAATTATACTGTCCAAAAAATATTAATCAATATATCAAAAAATCGATTAGTTTCTTTAATTCGAAAACGGATTAAGTTTCCGGTAGACCTAATATAACAGTTCTCGTATACAAACATTTGGTACTTATTTTTTTTTCATTTTCAAACGTTCACGTCGAAGGGGTGAAAATCGCCTCTAAAGGTTAGGACGAAAAATATACGTGGTCGAATATCTCGAAAACAATCAAAGTTGGACGATTTGCGTGACCGCGACACTTCGTTGTCAGTTTGATAGTCAAATTTACCATCGAATCATCGTCGAGCGCACAAGAGACTGCGGGATCAGAGTTGGAGCGTAAAGGTGGAAGTTTGCGAGTAGATCGGTGCGCGTCGACGCTTCGTGACTTTCGGGATCGTAAAAAGTCGAAAGGGGATGGTAGCGCGGCGTCGACGCGAGCTCAGTAACCGCGGTGGTAGGGGAATTACCGAATAAGAGAGCGGAAGTCGTCACGAACGACGAGAGCGACTGCGACGTTGAGTTGATTTAGCGTCGTGTAAACCGGCCTTAATCTCCGTGGAGATTTGCGGCCTGTCTCGGCGAAATTGGCAGTCGAGAGTCGAGTTTCGAGCTCTCTGCCTGCTACCACTTCCTTCTCTCTCTCTCTCTCTCTCTTTATTCGCGTCCTATCTTCCTCCCTCTTACGTCCTACGCCCTTTCGATCTCCAACCCCCGGTTCGTTCGACTCGGTCCGATCGAAGCTGCAGCTGCAACCGGTAGCGACGGCGCAAACTGCAGCGGCACTCGCCGCGCGTCACGCTGTTTACCCCGAATAAACTTTTTGCCATCGAACTTTCGTAGGACGCGAGGCAAGGAGAAAGGCAAGCATCCAAAATGCTTCTCGTCGTTGTCGTTGTCGTGGTTGTGTCGTTGTCGTGTCGTTGCCGTGTCGTTGCCACGTCGTACCTCACAGTAGAACGAGATTCGAGCTTTTCTTCTTCTCTCTCTTTCTTCTCCTTTTTCTTCGCTGTTGCGCTCTCCGTTTTCTATTGTTCGCGTCTTCCGGAATTATCTTCCGTCTCGTGCCTGCTTTTTATCGGATGAGATGCGAGAGGACTCGCCAAACGAAGAGAAAAGAAGGGAGAGAGAGAGAGAGAGAGAGAGAGAGAGGCTGGAAGAGTGAAACTAAGAAAAAGAAAAAAATACGAGAGCGAAAGAGGTCAGCGGTCGGACTGGATGGTATAGCGCGAAATAGGAGAAACCATTTCTCGTTTGAAAGTTTCGAAGGGTCCGTACGTACGTCTCTGTCTTCGACCAGAGACACCCCCAATGTTTCTTTTGCCGTTTGAACTTGCCTCGGCCCGTTGCGACGAAAGTAGAAATTTCGCTCGAATCCGTAACGAAGGAAACGAAATAAATCGATTCGAGTCAATTGACTCAACTTTATCCATTTGTATCTGTTTGATAATTGCTTGAGCGATACGAGGGAAAGAGACTCGATTTCTACTGCTATAGAGAACCTACAAGAACTAACAAGAGAGCGAACGGCAGTTCCAAAGAGAGTCCCTTTTGGATATTTTTTTCTTACGTCAAAAACTTCGTTATCAAGAAACAATCGTTCCTTCGACATCGTTTCGATCGATCTGGGTCGACGACGTGCGTACTTCGTCTTCCAACGACGAGTAAGAATTTCAATATCTCGTCGGACGGAACGGAAGAGCGCCGTTTCCTTTAATGCGCGTACGAATGAACGCGCCATCGCGTCCGAGCCCATCGGTCAACGATCGAACGAGAGATCTCTATCTCCATCGATACGCGCTCCCGCCGAGAAAATAACGAGCCGGGCAATTAAAATGAAGAAGCAATCATCGTCGTTTTTATCGTCGTTACTCGTTGTCCTTCTCGTCGTGCCGCTCGACTATCGATTCGATCGATACAAATGATTATCGATTCGCGCGCGTTTTCATCGTCGTAACGCCATCCAATTACGCTAAGCGATTAATTAATACGTCGCGACGTCGGCAATAATTAATCGTACGCGCTTACCTCGCTACGATACCGTCCTTTCGATCGGTCCTACAGATTTCTCGACGATTCTCGATCTCCATTGGTTAAACGCGTCCATCGAACTCGCGATCGTGCGTAACTTCGACTTTGAGGACAATAAAAACGTGATAATTACGACAATGCCGACGGCTACGGCGAGGATAACGAAAGATTTTCTAGCGAATCGAACGATTTAATTTACGGTGCTAACGCGACGATCGCCTCTTTGTCTTTCCTCGTAAAGAGGAATCGACGACGAGCGAGTTTTTCAATTCCAGAATCTATTTGAATGCTGCGACGCTCTTGCAGGAAATTTCAGAGAGCGAACGACAAAAAATCTGTAGGATGTTCGAAGCACGGTATCGTTTTTGCCCTTGGCGATTTTTCGTATCGATCGATAACCGCCATGGCGAACGTTTCATCGAAACTCGATGCGATTATTTCGATAGAGAAATCGTATCGACGTATTAAATGAGACAGGTTAGCGTCAAGTCGGTCGGTTAGTCTAGAAACTTATGCGCGCTTCGTAGAATTCTCATAGTTTCCCACGTATTTCTACCGTTTCACCCTCTTGCCTCTAACTTCGAACCGTTTCGTGCGGAATGAAGCTAATAATTCGCACGACTGCCAACCGTTAAACTTGCAGACGCCATTGGTGCTAATAAAAAAAAATGCGAGGGTGAAAAGAAATCATGTGCATCGAGGATTTGCACTTTATCGCGTCGAAGGGGAGAAAGATTGAAACAGGAATGCGAAAATGTTCGATCTCTTTCTTCCTCTCGATGCACACTTTTACGCACGTTATGGACGTGTGTATCGTACATATACGTTTCCAATCCCCGGAGCTTTTTTCCAGGCCAACCGAGCAAGGAAAAGAGTACATCATTCACTCCGACTCGGTAAAATAGAGCAATCCAGTGACACGTGGGAAATCCATGCATTACCTGACTCCTACCGTGTGGTATACGTCACTCGCTTTCGCAAATGCATTGAATTTTTCCTGAGTATATTTCGTCGCGCGAGTCTGCTTGATGAAGCGAAAGGTGACTGAGAATATGAGCGGCGCGGGGCGGGGGAAGGTCATGCGAAAATAGAAGGAACCAAGAAAAAGGTAATGATGAAACACGGCGATATCATCCGCGAAACGAGATTAACGCTTCTACTGCCCCATCGAGAATCAAATCTGTTTCCTGCAGGTTCTAAATCCAAGTTTTCTAATAAAGTTCGATAAAGTTCTCTAATTTGTTCCATTCTCCAATTCGTTGTCAAGCAGCAAGGATATTTCTGATTTTCCCTTTTTTGTTACTACACTACACTCGTTTCTGTACCTCGACAAATATTTCCTTTTATTTAGCCTCTTACTACGGGCAAGAAATGAGCCTATTCTTTCCCGAACCCACGCAGACAATAATAATGTTGATAGTAAATCGACGATGTGTCGTTCGCGGTAAAAATGGCAAAAGAACGGGAAATCAAATCGGTAGGTTGGCTGCCGACACATTATTCCTTGTATTAAAGTTCGTCGAACAAAATTATATTATTAGTAGACGGAGCAGTTCAAATTAAAACCACTCTGCAAAGTCCAATCATTTTTTTGATAATCGTTTGAAATTGTCAGTTCAATATCGTCGCGCATTTCATATCGAATTGAAATATCGAATAATTATTATGGCAATCGGTTATCGATTATTATTAATACGAATAATTGTACTTTTGTAATCTCTGATTCGTAAAGTATGCAACACCAGACGCCTGTACAGGTATCCATCGTTCGCAAAGGGTTAATTAACGCGCTATCTCCAAATGTTTAGAAGAGCCAAGTGAGGCGACGAGCAGTTAGCCTAAGTATACCAGCACCTCGAAACCAAGTCGATGATTGGTATCTTCAACCGGACAAAGCTTCCTTGCACTTCGAAGGAAGATAACGATGAGGCGCGTATTATGATACGAAATACACGGCGTTATTACGAACATTATTCCGCGAGTCACTTCGTATAATGATTTCTAATTTTTCCATAAGACATGACGTAGAAAAGTCTACGTGATCGTTCAATCGGTAGAATAATACCATTAGTAATGTTCGATGGAAACTTTTTCATTGCATATCGCGCTCGTAACACGCCTTTACTTTAACACGTTCGAGGAATTCGTTCCTACGTATCGTTCTTACGTTCGTTGTTCTCTGCGTTGAATTTTTTTTATTTCCGAATCTTCGAATGATCGAACGACCTTTGGTCGAAGGGCAAGCGTTTACGCGACGTAAAGATTTACGACGATCTAGAGTTTTGAGGGAACGACCTGAAACGCTATAGAAAATATCGTATTCAAAAGCTACGAGGCAAAGAGAGTAAGAGAGAAAGGGGGAGATGCGATACGTCGATCTTTATTTGTCGCACAAAACGGACGCATAAAATGAAAAGTGTCCCGATAGTGATGCATCGATTTGAAGAATTTAGCCCTCCGTGAAAAATGTTCCTTACGAAATAGAAGGATTTCTGATAGCCGTGCCGTAATCGTCGTTTATCAAACGAAATAAAATTCTACCAATAAATAATAATAATAATATTTCAATAATAAATAGTAATATTTCACCAAATAATATTACATAAAACTAATCCCGAATTTCGGAGGTGCTTCGTGCAGCGACAACGTCAGATACGAAACAATGTGTGGCGGTACTTCGCCCTGATTACGACGGAAATCAAGTTTCGTAGCTATCCTTGGCTGCTGTTAGTGCAGTAGCGGCAGCGACGTTGGTACCAGCCAAGCTACGCATAGCGGTCAACGAATGAGGAGGTAGAAAAGGAAGTATGCGGGATAGGAGAGAACGCTGGCGATCGTCGCCGGTGAAACGAGGTGTTGCGAGAGTCTGCTAGAGGAAAATCATTGTGCATTTAGGTGGGTCTTACAGGCGCGGGAGAAGGACAAAATTAGCAACGTTGGGGAATATCACCTAATGGTGGTAGCACCAG
The DNA here is from genome assembly GCA_025433975.1 of Liostenogaster flavolineata. Classification (NCBI taxonomy): domain Eukaryota; kingdom Metazoa; phylum Arthropoda; class Insecta; order Hymenoptera; family Vespidae; genus Liostenogaster; species Liostenogaster flavolineata. The sequence goes on from JAITYT010001327.1 coordinate 23,883, forward strand.
CCCCTGACCTCTCGCCTACCCATCCACTTCTGACTTGCACTCTCTGCCTTCTTTGGGATTAGTTCCACCTCTCGTTGAGTCGGTCAGGGGTTGCAGATGCAAAGCTGACCGCAGCGGTTTGCTGCTGCGAGCATCGGAGAGCCGCTCGCGGTAGCGGAGTCCCTTTGTCCCTTTCTCGCGCGATGTCGCGACGAAACGGAGGCGAGGAGAACGCCAACGCAGCTGGTGGTGTCCTACCGACCCGGCTAACTAGCCAGCCATCAGAATCAGTCCGTAACAGAAGCGAGCTCAACGAGAAAATTGGAAATCACTGGGAAGTTGCTGAGATCAGAAAATACCGAAGCAGCTTACCCACTGGCACGACCTAACCGTTCTGGTGTTATTGTTATCGTAATACTACCGATTTCTTCATTCCCACGCTTCCGTTTGCTCCAGCGCGCTCCTGGAGACGTCGTTGCTCGTAAAACTGCCCATCTGGTAATAATTTTCTTCTTTATTGACGCACTGTTGAATATCGATTAAAGATTGAAATTATGCAAAGGCGATGATCGATACGCGTAAGTATTTCGAAGAAGAAAGCCACGTCGAACGCATGAAGGTCGTGAAGTATCGATGCGATATAAAGTTGTCTTCTGACGAACTTTTCCGATCTTACCTCGCGCGATCGCGTGAACGTAGTGATCCAGCCGCTGTGTCGACCCAACGAAGAAAAGCCATTAATTTCGATGCTCAAACCTCGTTTCGTACGCTCCACTCCCTCCCCAATGACAATATATTTGGCGTATACGCCTTAAGTAGCCGCGTAACTCACGCGCTTTAATTAAAAGAGCTAACTCTAAACTACCGTACTAAATCACCGTGAGATTTCCATTAATTAAACTCAAAATCCCGTATCTTCGTAGATTCTTCTTTTTCGGTCGAATCATTTTAGTTCTGGATACGTACGTGTTCGTTATCGATTCTTCGAATTACCTTTAAACGCGATTACCCATCGACGAATACTCGTCGTTGTTGCTATGGAAATAGAAAAAAAAATGATAGGTAAAGAAGTAAAGAGAAATTCCAAGAAACTAAAACATGAACGAAAACATTAGCATGCCTCTTGAAATTTGACGAAAATTGCAAATTATTTTAATTTCAAATACAGCAACATCTTTCTTTCCTTAAAAAAATCAATTTGCAAGAGAATGCCAGAAATTAATTCTAAGATTTTCATCGTAGTACAAGTTTTACACATTATGCATTATACTACGCGTCGGATTGAATGTTGCATGCATGTACTTTTAAACTATCCTAATATAAAAATGTAAGTCATGGCCACATGGTTATATACTCGTACATCCTTCGACTGCTCTCTCGAATTCCGCACAGCAATGGTACAAGTATAAGACGATCGTAACCGAAGCCCGAGAGAAAATTGGATTTGAATTCCGCGCACGTTCCACTAACTAAACAGCAGGAAGTGACCGGAAAACGCGTTGAGATTCTCCGCAGGCCGATGGTCCATGCGTCAACTCGAACGAGCTATTTTCAACCAAAGCGCCGACTGTTTTTCTTCCTCTTTAAAATCCCTTTAATATTTTAAACGTTAAACACGACCGTAATTAACTTCCTCGGGTACAATAACGCGATCCTCGGTGCGTCGAAGAGGGAACACAGATCCGCGTTACGACGCGCGATCTTGCGACGCATCGATTTCGCGCGCCAACGCCACACCGTACCGATGCGCACTGCACCGTTCACAAATCATCGCATCTGTTGCTGCGGTTACGGGACGATGCATGGCACGTTCTGCGCACTGCTGATGATCGGGAAGTCGCGTTACGAGGACGAGGAGAAAGGATTAAAACAACCCTGTGAAGGAGCAAATTAAATAAATCGCGACGCCAATAGCACAACGAAACGATGCCTGAAAGATCAAACGGAATTGATGGCCTCTCGAAGTGGCCACCGTCGTGTTTGAGAGCTGTCGATTTATTCGTCAAAAATAAACGTCGTTTGTCAAGGGACTGCGATGTTGCGATCTATGTAAGCGTACTTATTCTTTTTCTTTTAATATTAAACCTAAACGACCGATCGTGCTAGCCTGACTTGAGCATTATGCAATGAAATGTCCTCTTGACTCGCGAAATACTGTCGTATCCGTGTCAATTGGCTTTTTAAAGTCGCTCGTTTACGACATAACGCCCTATACTCTGCCATTTTTGTTCCGATAATTGAATAAATATAGAAAGGGAATTAGGAAAGGAATATGAACGGTTCACTAACCTTAACGTAACAACGCACGCAGCCTTGGAGGTCTTACGTCGGGCGCCATTCTGTAATGGATTGTGAAAATGAACTGAATACACTTTATTTTATAAATTAACTGTGAGACATATTTCGCGTTAGTCGGCCATGTTGAGATGACTGATTTACTTTTGTTTTTGCTCTTGCATCGAGCTCCCCTCTACAGATCTTTACCGCGTTCGGAAGTCCGGAACAGATCGAATTTTTTTATCATTTGTACGATGTAAATTTGAAGGGAAATTAAATTCGTATTATCGATTTGTAAAAGTCGTTTCATTTTTTATTTAATTCGATACTAGATTTAATCTTGGCAGAGTTCGCTTCTAAAAAATATAACTCTTTATTGACAGGTATTTAGAATGGTCACGGTAAGAATAGGTATACGTGCAATGTCGGTAAATTTAGTATTTAAAAAGAAAAGAAACAAAAGTTAGTCACGCAACAGCGTGGTGCGACTGGAGAACGTAACGTGATTTTTCAAACCGTACGACAACGATATTATCGCACGGCCGAACGACAGGCCAACCTAGCTACCAGCCAGCATGGGGCTAATATCGTCATGATACGCTTGTTTTCCTTTCGTAAATCTTTTGTTCGTGATCTCCATCCTCGACGTAACGATGACGTTGAAGCGTAAACCATCATGCATAATTTATGCTGTTTAATCGTTCATTATTTTCGGTGAGGCGGGTGTGTCAAGCGCCACTACCTCGACACGCGCACGCGCAGTTTAGACCGTAGCAACATCGAGAGACTGAGAATTGACCGAAAAATTAAATTTCAACGGCAATTTAGAAGACGGTAACATAGATCTTGACACCGTTGTAAATTAGATCATGACGAAAATGAATAAAAAGTAAAATTATGTGCGACATTACCGGTGAAATCGATCGATGCTGATCATTTTTTACAAAAATCCTCCTAGCTTCGTTATCGGTCCTAGCGAAGGAATGCTTTTCCATTGTCAAAAGTTAAAAGTCAAATATTCAAACGTAACACGACTACGTAAAATCGCACTCAGCCAAAACTAGACCGTGTCGTTTGAATAGTGCTGCGCGTTACGCGTTTAATCCTCTTTTCGCGCGATTTTTTTCTCTCGTTGTTCGAAAAATTCGGTATTTTTAATTGGTACTAAGTAGATGAAAAACACCAAGTATGGAGAATTTCGTGATAACTCGGGTCTTTTCAGTTGATATTTCTTCCAAGGAAAATTCCTCGATTTTATACGGGAGCATTTATTCGGTAAATTGACGTTTCCAGAATTTCCTGTAAGTTCGTTCAATTAAAGATTCACGTTGATAAATTAGAATATCTTCGCCGAGTGAGGAATGTCTACTCGTCGATCAAAGTCTTCTGCTAATGAGAAAAGTTTGCGTATTTTCTTTTTCCTTTACATTTTTCTTTCCTTCTTTCTCTTTCCCTTTATCTTCTTTTTCTTCGAATAATTTGCGAATGAATGCGACGTTGAAGTCGTCGAAAAGTCACGAAGAAAGTCGTGCGCGTCGAATACACCGACCGAGAGAAGAGCGCTTCAACCTTTTGATTGCTGTCTCTTTGATTGCTCCGACGGAAAAAAAAACAGCAGTTTTGTACTAACGGCGTCTCTACTTTCTCGATTCTTCCTCCCCCTTCTTTTCCTCCTTTCCTTTCGTAAATAAACGATTATAACCATTTGGTGAAAGAAGGAAATATGGTGGTACGATGTCGCCTCGATGTCGTTTGTTGGTTCGTTCGTTACGCAGTGAAAAGTTCAATGACATAGAAAAAATTCGGCAAATATCGACGCGAATCAACGCGACGTAACGAATCACGCGCCGTACGATGCGTCGAGAACCAAACAAGCTCGCGAGATTGAACTTACGGGATGTACCACCGGTGGTACAAACGGATTTAATCGCAGCATATTTTTCGTCGATAAAATTAGGAAAAAACTGTAATCAATTGGACGATTAATACCGCAAAGAATATATTCAATTAAACGAGCGAAAATTCGTTTAGAATTTTCTCCGTACAGCTGAAGAATTCGACAAGGTAATTTACGATCGTGCTAAGAATACTCGCGGGATGACAAAACGTACGATTTCGTGTCGTGAACGTGTTAAACGTATTTCGGACCGACACCTCGTCAATGACGCACTGTTCTTATTATCCTGATTTCCGAACGAAGTACGACGACATCACGACGAAGTAAGATATAAGGAAAGGAAAAAAGGATCGTGCAAAAGACACGATAGTTTATACCCGATCAAAGAATCGGACCAGAAGAAATATGATAATCGTTATTCGCACCAGGCGTGGTTTATCGTCCTATACCTCTTCTCGCGAAGCATTATCATAATGGGATAGCGCACGATCTCGCGTATTTCGACATCGTAACCTCGACGACAACGACGACGTCACGTTCTTAAGTTACGAAAGATTGATGCAAGCTGCGTATTTACGAAGCTTTTTGAATCACGATGAAATATCAAATATTGACAATGAAATTGACGACAGCGACTTCGAGTACAACGTCTTGGAATAAACGCGAAATATGTTGGACAAGCGCATGGAGATTCGTCGATTAGCCGTTAGACGAATGAACGAGCGAACGAGAAACAAGGCGTTCTTTGCTTGCATCGACTATAAAATTCAGGGAAACTTTTTTTCACTTCGGTACTCTTAAGACGGGAGGAAGTTAGCTGACAATAATAAAACATAGGATCAAATCGTTATTTTAACTGACGAATGAGCATCAATTATTGAATAAGTTTTAACTTTTGGCCATTGACATTGTAATAGTATCTAATTTTTTTATTACTTTCATCGTTCCTTTTGGGATAAGAAAAATTGTAGAAAGGTATGCGTATTAAATTCTTTTATCGTCATTTTCGATTATTCCAAATCCCTGTCGCACAGGTGAGGATTTCGATACAACACAAGTTAATTGAATTTAATAAATGCCTAATTCTTCAATGTCAATGTAATTGTCAAAACGAAGTCATTCTAACGACTAACGATAGTCTAACGATCGATCCTTGCACTTTTGAACTCTAGACAAAAAAAAAAATTGATAGTCATCGTGAGGTTTTGAGCATAGTGCACTAGTACTAGGCGCTGGCGAGCCGTAAAAAATCTCTAGTTTATCATGGATCATCGAGAGCACTGAAATAAAAATCCAACGTCGTAAAATTGAAAACATCGCAAGATTTTCGTCGTCTCTGTTATTCCCACGGCGGCCTATTATCTCGTAAGTTCTTTACCGACCCTACGACGCATCGTAAATTCACGCTTATCGATCGCCAACTATCTCCTCCTTCTCCTCGTGAAACATCCCACGAGAGCGCTTCTCGCGTCTTACCTTTTCGTCTTCGAAGAATCCTCGCGGATAGCAAAGAAAAGGGAGAGCGAGATGCAAGAACAATTAATTGCCAGCCGATGTTAAAATACTGGAAAGATATCTCGAGATAACGAATACCGGCGACCGAAGGACAGGAGGTAAGGATAGCCTGACGAAATGGCGGAAATAGGACGAATGAAGGTTCTATGAAAAGGGGGAAGTTGGAAAAGATGGAAAAATGAGAGAAGGGTAGGCGTGCAACGCGCCGATTTATTATGCGACTCCCGTATACGAAATGCTGCGCGGCAGTTTGACAATACAGTTATTAATGGAAAGTGCCGCCGTGTGCCGCCTATGTTGCTTCCTCTCTCTCTCTCTCTCTCTCTCTCCCCCCTCTCTCTCTCTTTGTGTGTGTGTGTGTGTATGTGTGCATTGCTTACTCACTTATTCTCTTTCCATCTTTCTCTCAGTTCCTCCTTTTTTACTTTCTCACATTTCCTTTTCCTTTTCTTTTACTCGGTTTCATTCTTCCTCGCCTTTCTGCCTCTCTGCACTCTCCTCTCACGCCTCTTTTCCCCACGTACAACCCGATACTTCGAGCGCAGCTTTTTGTATTGAAACTTTTGTTCATTTACAATAACCAACCTGCCTACCTGCCTGCTTGCCTGTTCTCTTATCCATTACCAACAAATACTGCAACTACGGCCGTTACCAGGAACCGTCTCAACCAAGATGTTCCACCAATAGCGTAACCTCGTCATCGGCAAAAATTCATTGGCATTATCGTTCTGATACTACTAGCGCATTATTCTGTTCTACTACCTGTATCAAAATCAACCGAACAGCACCACCAACAACGAGAAAAGAGCCGCGCGAACGAACAGTCTTACAATCCTTCATAATTATAATATTTTTTACGAACTGTTGGACAACCAAAGAAAAATATATCAACAGAAGCATATTATTACTGTAAAAGGGAAATTATGCCATTGAGTCTTGTAGTAATTGTAAGTCATCTCGGGGAAATTCTGCTTAGTGTCCGCTAATGGGCATCAAGCGTTTCGAGATTCGAACGTTCACAGGACATAAAATGAAGAATGAGAAATGAATTGTTCTAGACGTATAGAAGGTTCGACGGTAGAATGAAAAAATGGATAATCTTGTGTTTGAATCCCATTATTAATGTAACGATTTACATAATCTAAGGGTAAACAAACGACGTTCGTACAATAATTTATAGGCAAACTAAATAATTCCAATCATTGATAACGATGTATGTTTTTCGATATTTTTTACAGCGCTTCAATCGAGGGTGGACATAGAACCGAAGGGACAGACGGCGGTGAGACTTGGCGACAGTCTGAAAATTTTATGCACGATGGGCACGCCGTTAATGGTTTGCCGCGTCGAGATACCCGGCGAGAAAGGTATGGTATTGTCGAAAGGACCGACCGGGGACGAGATCGAATATTACGGCGAAGGCACCGAAGTTGGCCATTGTGGCGTGCAAATCGCCAAGGTCAAGGAGAAACACGATGGTATCTTTAAGTGCACCGTGACACCACGTAACGAAAGAGTGGAGAGCATAGCTACTGTACGGATCATCGTAGCGAGTAAGTTTTGACGTTTCGATGATGGGTCGTTCTGAAAGTAATGTCGTTTTGACGGTAATTATCAAAAATTAACCAACAATATTTTCGTAGTGACGTAATATGACACGGATGCTATACCATTCTAATTCATAAGCCACATTCTGTAAAGCGTCTAGTACAGTATATAATGTATTATGTTAGGTCTATCGGAAAGTTTCGTCACATAATGTCATCACAAACTCCAACATTGACTCCTTCGACCATTGCATTTCTATGTATGTGCTCGATATATACGATAAAAGATAGTCAGCAACCATGAAAATTATATTATTCGATAAATATTGATTAATCTATCGAAAACATATTGATTTCTTTTCATTTAAACACGACAGAACTTTCCGGTAGATTCAATATTATATACTATATTAAATATTTTTCTTCAAGTCGATACAATTTTTACTGTCCGCGAACGTGTTGATATACTTGAGTTGTAACAGTTCGGTTTTGTGGCAAAAGTTTAAACTGTACAATGCCAGCTAAATATCACGATTCGCACGCTAAACAAAATAGTTATATTAATTTTTGTTTAAAAGAATTAAACAATGGAAAACGATATTATTTTTGGGACGACCTGATAGTGATACAATCCGATTGAAATATAAGTAGTAAAAATATTTTTGTTACGATACATATTTTTCTTAGATTTGTATTGTTTTTGTCAAGTAATATCTATTTTTTTGAAGTATACGTTCTAAGAATATTGCCGAAATGTACTTTTCAACGAAATAATATAAAACTAATATTAATTTGTAGCAACAATGGATAAGAAATATTATATTGTAAAGCAGTATTTATTTTAAAAATGTGAACTTTAGAAGAAAGACGACTTAACATATAATACGATATTAAAAGAAGAACAAATCCACGTTCTGGATCATGAAAATTTTTGTATTTTTGATTCGTGATCATTCCTACAAAATCTGTAAACAATTTAACGATTAAAGCAGTTGCTGTGTTCGTAAGTTGGGAAAATCGAAAAACTACTTAAATAATATTTATTTCACAGAGGCACCCAATAATCCTGAACTCTACACGAATCCGAGCATTCACAGCGAGTACCGACAAGGAGACAAATTGGAAATCAGCTGCAATGCCCCATCTGGACGACCAGCTGCAAACGTTTCTCTCTATCTTGGTATGTTATTTATGTCAATTTAGAAAAAGATCTGCTGACCTTATCAAATTTAATCTACGGCGAAATAAAACTCGTACTTTTATACATTATACGATAATTTACGTGTTTACTGAACAAATTAAATTCTAACTTGGAATTACGATCAACGTTCGAAACATTTTGCTCGATGCCTTCTGGACTTTCACCACCACGATAATGTGTTTATTCAATTAAAATGTATATTTTAAGGCAGAAGGGAAAGGGAGAATGTTTTATAGGAAGACTAATTAGATTAATTGAAATGGTAAGTCCGCTGAAACATCGATGTATGAATTTAATGCGCGAATTTCACACGATTTTCCGACTGTACTGTTTTATCGCCGAAATAACATCGCCATAATTAATGTACCCAAAATTACATAATACTGTCGAATTACACAAAATTATAACGTGGAATGTATATATTTTATCGCTGGTCGTCGGCAACACTAGTGGAATTAAACGCGTTAATTCTCACGATACTCCACGATTATCCATAATTCGAACAGCGATCAAGTCATATCGTATCTTTCATTTTCCTATCGGTATCACATTAATTGCGCGACAGCCGTGACTTGACCAATGAACAGACATCAGCGGAACTAGGTAACCGAGTTACTTCGATAACAGGAAACACCACTTATTTTATTTCTCTGCGTATATATTTTTATGACGAAAATCTAGAAAATTACATTTGGTTAAAGTAAATCCATTTAAATAGTTCTATCTCTTGTAAACTTGAGAGCGCGTCACTCGTTAAGCGATTAAAAATAATTTTAATTAATGAAAAACCTATCTCCTTAATTATTCCTACGTAAAACAATTAAGCTTGTACTCACAAAAGTGATATAATTTATTCAGAGCGTATTTCATATAAATATCAGCAAACTCAAAAACGCAATGTTATGACACGTGAATTACACATGCGTGTAAATCTTTTTTAAATTTTTGTTTTTGTATTAACTGAATTCATTTACACGTTCATTGCTCTTACAAAAAAAATCACGTGGAACGAACACTACGTAAATCGAGAAATGAGCATGTATTCTATTTCCGCATAATACACAAAATAGTAATTTCTAAGGAATTAATAAATTCGCTTAAACGACTATATCTGTTTTCGTACGATCGCGCTGATTAAGTGGCACTAATTACAAACGTCATTTCGATTCACAGACGACGAGCCCCTTGGTATCGACGAACGACCCTCCATTCATGACCCGACTATGGATGACACATCGTTGGCAGTGCAAAACGCAACGCGCATTCTGGATTGGACCGATAACGGCAAGACTCTGCGATGTGTCGCCAATCACATCGCTTTGGATAAACCTAAGGAGACGACGATGCAGCTGCAAGTTTATTGTAAGTCGATCAGAACGCGAATGATTGACAATATTATGTATTCAAAAAATAAAATCAATTTCAAAGATCATCTCATCATACGTTACCGTAATGTGTCAAAAATCAGCCTAGGATATTATTTCTTAGGATCAAGATTTCATTGGCAATCAGATAGTAGAAGCTAAATATCGAAAAACTGATCAAAAATATTAAATTTTGATTACGATTCCAAATTTCTACACCTATTGACACCTAAAATCGTATTATGACATTATTCTATAGATATTACGATGTCATAAATCCATACCTTTTACAGCAAATGTTGTTGAAAAGTTATGAAAAATGCACACAAAGTTGACGTTACACCAAAGACGAGTTCAAAAGTTTCCGACTTCGAATGATCATAACTTCGAAACGAATGTATGGAAATGCAAAAATTCAAACATCCTTCGATGGAAATATTTGATATACACATGTAGTATGTTTTTCACGATATTGAGACTTCAACTTCATGTATTATAACTTTTCTATTACATTTGTCATGAGACAGTGGATATTTATGAAATCGTAGATCGTAAATCTGTAGAATAATTCCATATTAACACTCTGAGTGTTCGAACGAGTATAAATAAAGCACATTTTTAACATTGTTCTTTGCATAATTAAATCTTTACCACGTGTTCGTTCAGATCCACCTCAGGCCCAACCAACCATCGAACGCTTTGGATACGTGATCGGCAGAGAAGGAGTCGTGAATGTTACAGTCTATGCCAATCCAAGGCCAGAATTTTACTGGGGGATCAACGCCGAAGAGATCCCCGAAGGTCGCACTGACGACAGCACCCGCATCCAGACCTCTAGTGCGATGGACATGGTAATTCGATTATCGCGCAAAATTTCTTATCTTTTCTTGTTAAGCACGAATACAGTAAGCTCAGCAAAATTAATGTGATCAATAATAATTCATTGAGAAACCAACGCTCAATCGTGTCTTTTACGTGGTCGATTTATCCTCCAACTTTCGATAACGTTAAAGAGATCCCCAATCCTTCTGACCTCGAGCTAATTTCGACGCCATACTAGCATCGTTCTTCTGACATCCCTCCACTTTTTCGAAAGATCCTTAATAGCAAATATCGCCATTGGTCCTTTTCTGCTTCCCTCTTTTGCGGAAGAAAACACATTTCGCAGAGTTTCTCGTTATTCCTCGTTCCTGAATTCTTGGAATTCTTCCGTCGTTAAATCATTTTTATGTTCTATTTTGAACTCTTTAATGTCGTCTTCATTCACCTCCAATTCCAAATTTCTAGCAGTTGTCATAGTTTCATCCACAATTTTAGGGACATCATCTTCATCTCGTCGAATGTAAGCTGGAACTGTTCGGTTAACGATCATCCACTGTACGTGCGTGTGTATCGTTAAAGTTCTAGTAAGAACGTAAACAAGGCTCCTTATATTATTATATTTTATATATACAATATATTTTATACAATAATATTATCAATGAATCCTGTAAAACTTATCATCAGTCTGTTCAAATCATGTTATATTGAAAAAATTAAATAATAGGAATGTCGTAAGAATCGTTTATATGTTTAACAATAAAATAATCAAGCGATGTTTACTATTCGACTTTCTAGTTATTTCTGCTGTATTGTCGTTTTAATACTCAAATAATCTAAGCAAATCAGGGTCATAGATCATAGATCGAACGTCATCGATTGAATCGAACGGTATATATATATATATATATATATATAGCACATTTTTAACATTGAAATACAAACTTTGAAATACAGATATATATATATACATTCAAAAAATCGAAATTGACAAAGCGATGACTGATTTTCTTCTTTGATTACAGAGATTATTAACTCATGCCCTATTAACTTATGCCAAGGAAGAAAAACAGTCAAATAATTTATCGCTACTTCACTTGTCACGGTTGGTTAAATCCTCGTGTCATTGACGGCCTAGTATCGAATGTAAAATCTTTTGCACAACGTGATGCACATCTCCTGGGACAATGTTCCACCTGCGAGAACTAATAAAGGCATCTAATAATAGAACTGATAATTGAAATTGGAATCGCGCGTTCGATCTGGTCTAGCCGAAGTATGAATTACTATTCGAGTGAGTACGCGTGCTATTAGAACCGCCAGCTAGTACTACTGCACCTTGTGCTGGTCATAATATCAGAATGATGACGACGATGGTAATGATGATGATGGCATCGTCGTCGTTGCCGGATACGAATCAAGTTGTATTGGAAACGTAATTTCGATCATAGAGACTATCTCGATACCTACGTCTGTTCTTTTAGCGTTCTCTCTCGCTGGCTCACACTATTTATCATTTTCTGGATTGATTGATTTATCGAAATCGAAAATCCTATTATTTTAGCTATTCTCTCTTTACTTTTGTCTTCCTGCGGCTTATATTTGATAAATATATAAATATCAAGATTTTATTGCAATCTTCACTTTCACGTTTCATGCAGTACTCGTTGTCCTTCTTCCTTCGCTCTCCCGATTCTCGTAGAAAATGAACTTGTGCCTTTTCTTTATATCACATTATTATTATCGAGCATTACGCGAAATACTGCGCATGTTCGTGTTATACGCACGCACATCATGCATACTGTATGTTCGTGTTAAGAAGAACGATTAAAAATTCTTACGCAATGGTCAACGTCAATGCATTTTCCCTTTACTTCTTTATCTTTGACGGTCACGTCACGGTCACGGTCACGGTTACTTCTCGTGAATTGATTCTTATTTTTCTAAAAGATTGGAAAGTTTGACTAAGAATTTCTGTGCGATGGATGCATAAAATGTCCAATTCCGAGATTTATCTAGTAAACAGAAACGAGAAAGAAAAAGCAAAAGAGAATTTTCATACATTTTTTTATAAGTCAATTGATATCAAACAAATAAATAATAAAATCTATTTCACTTTGTTCATCATTTTTGCTACTAAAAGCCGTTGTAATCGAAACAGTTCATTCCCGATTCAAATTACTATAATCTCTTACAGTAAAACATTTTAATTCTTCACCTCAAAACATCGCATAGTAAAGTGGATGTAATTCATCGAAGCGTATAATTTTTGTAAGAAATAGTTTATCAAGGATAAAGATATACATAAGTTAAATAATGTCATGTGTTTACATTTTTCTTGTACGAAGAAGCTTTTCAGCATAACTTCACAGTAACGAAAACATTATTGTACATTTTACAAAGACAACAATGTCCTTGTTAAGAACAATCTTTATCACAATTCAAACGAAAAAGAGCACCATGTAAGCACATTACAATCTCTCTCTCTAAAATTCTCGCTTTTTACCTTTCTTTCGAATTAAAACACGAGTTTTTGAAGCGAAAACGAATATAGGCAAATTCTACAAGATTTTGTTAAGGCAAATATCATTGAATCTCGTTATCGTTCGTTAATGATGAGAAAAAAGTGATCTGACCGAACAATTGTAATTTTTACAGGGTAAGGGCGCGTGGCTTCTCATTCTGAAGATTAACAACGTGCAAAAATCCGACACCGAAAAAGATTACGTCCTAAAGGCGAAGAACCGAGAGGGTTCTACCGAATATCGCATAGTGCTGTCAACGTCCTCGGAACCAGCAGGTGAGATCTCACTTTGTGATAGATTACAATGTTTATTTTATTTTTCTTTTATTTTATCGATCAGCACGTCTACACCGTGCACTAGTGTCCTTCCTACGCGATGTAACAACTTTGTACCATGGGCTTCTCGCGTTGTCATTCGAAAATGGTGTTACGCGTTAACGTTAAACGGAGTTTCGATATTTATCGTACTATTTATCACTTAATTGTATACCTTTTTCAATCATTCAATCAATATTTTACACAAAATGTTAAAAGTTTGACAAACGTTAATTGAAAGATTCAATATTAAGTTTTAGAATTTTTAAATATTTCTCGAAAGACATATGAGAGGAAAAAATGTCAAATCGTATTATTTTTAATTCTAATTAGCATACATGATTTATTATAATGCGCTTATGAGCGACGATCGTTATTTTTTCTTTGAAAAAAATAAATTATTTGAATTATTCTTTAACAGCTACAGAATGTATCAAATTAAATGGAATTTAATTTTTATTGCAGTATTTTTATTTTTATTGGGTCAATTATTTTTTATTCATTTTCTTACAATCTTTATGCGTATGTGCGTATAGATACATGAAATGACAAATAACGTCGAAAGTACCATGACACTCGAACGCAATGACGTTTTCGAACGATACTAATGCAAAATATTTCACAAAACAGAGAGAATTACAGATACACGTATAACTTTTCGTCGTGAATTTTCATAATGACGACGAATACGCCGACCGTTGATTTTACGAGCGTAAATAGAGCGTAGATGTCGTTGTTTTGAATTAACAGGGCGACATCAAAAACGAGATACTGTAATGTAATCGTCATAAAAATGCAAATTCGTATGTGTAGAGATAAATACATATAAATCATCGACGTTTGTGCTCTACAACGAAATTAACCGTGATTAAAATGTCAACAAAAAATAGAAATAATTATCATACTTCTCACGTTGCGTCACTCGTGTTACCTCATACATTAACACTTGGCATTCCTTTTAAAATTTTTTCGGGTGGTACGATAAATTTTATTTCTAAAATTATTATTGTAAATTCATAGCGCACGTTTCGAAAGAACATTAGCCTTGCTAGGAACAAATAATTCTAAACCTGGAAATTTTAAGAATTTGATAAATAAAATTTATAATTTTTTAAATTATTAAGATCATAGTTTGTCAGTCTATTCTAAATATCACCATTATCGTTGTCATACACCTCGTATTTTCACAATCGGAATTTTGTCCTCATTAATCGTTAAAATCCCAACGGTAAACACATATTTCACGTTGCTTATTTTACTATCACCGACCTTTTAATTTTCACGAATCATAAGACGCACTGTCTCTCACAATATATGTATCTGTCACACGTTTATATCAGGTGATCCAGATAAGCAATCGATTACTTTCTTAAAAAATATTTACGATACCTTCTTATAACAAAGAACACGATCGAACGATCGATAGATTTCCTTACACCACGCATCCTCAATTGGTCTCCGGTCGAAATGCTATGAATACATAGCTCTGCAGTCGTGATAGGTCGATGCTTTTCAGATTGATCTAGTTTCCATCGTTTCGATAACCAATTTCTAGCGAATCTCCTGTAGTTTTGAAAGACCGTTGCTCTATTAACACATTGAGTGTCACGCATATTTTTCAATACCAAATAATCTAATAATTCAACAATTGTTTAATTTTCAATTATATATTATACGTATGCGATCCTCGTGGCCTACAACGTGTTAATTTCGAAATTCTTTGCTTAGCAATAACATTAATCGCGATTTACATTACATTCATCAAATTGCGGCACGTCATTTTTAATCGACGCGATGCAATCCTGAAAAAATCGATTGGTTACCAGGCAATCCTGATGTAATATGGCACAATATCGATTGTCTTTATTGTGATTTAAATGATGGATCATTATCCATTTATACGCCGTTAAGTAACGTCGTGTACCCTTATGTATGGTGTATGAGTGTACGTCTCTTTCTAACTATATCGATCCTTCACCGCATGCTCATGCAGGAGCGTTCAGTCACTTCTATGGTAAGCTCTCCGAACACATGCACGCACTAGGTAATGTCATTTTTCATATTATTAATATTATCGTGTACCGTAATTATTATCGTTATCGTTGTAATCGTTGTTATGTATGATTGTTATTGTAGTTATTAATATTATTATCATTATTATTACACTTACATTAACACGACAGTACTTCCGTTCCATTTGACGTAATAAAAGTTTCCTATTCTTTCACGTCGAGCATCTCTGATTGGGTTCATCGTCTTTGTAAAAATAAAGCGACAAATTTTTGTCGCGATATTATAAATATATTCCGTAAATGGAATACGTTTCGGCAATGACGGTGACTTTATTTTGTAGAATCGTATGATTTTTTTAAAATCGTTATACAATGTGTACACTATTAGAAACTGCTGAAATTATCGCTTGTGTATCGTCAGATTAATCAATTTGAGTATATATAAATATTATCATTGTCGTTTAAAAAAACGTGGATAACGAATGGAAAAAATTGCAAGTTTTCAAAAGTCGAAAAATTGAAATTTTATTTAATGCATTTACATCGTAACGTTAGATGTGATGTTCTATCACTACAAAATTATGAAAAAATTGTACTTAGAATGAATGGATAATAGGAACGATTATTTTAAAATGTTGACAAAACGAATAATATTTGTTTGTCGTTTTTTAAATTGATATTTTCTCATTACTTTCAAGCTTTTCCAGTTCTTATGTACAAATATGAAAGATTGAATAAATGTTATCGATGCTCTTTGATCGATGTAAAACTGACGATTGATACATATGTATTATATATAATGTAGTGCCAATATTTAGACTTTATACAACGTTCCATGTTACGCGGGGATAACAAAAAGACAATAGTTCTTTTTTGATTTAGTATAAGTTAAATTTTAGAAATGAAATTGGTTTCTAGGCTTTTAATATTATACGTATTTGCATAACTCGAATACTAATTTGTAAGTAATTGACTTCATTTTACGCTTAAATTGACCAATCGTACATTAGCAAAATGAATTGACATTTCCTATTATAAAAAATTGATCATCTTAATGACAGTTTCATGTATAATAACATATTATAATCAGGCTGTACGTGGAACGTTTGTTGTTTTTAACATGTAGTTTGATTTTATAAAACTGTTGCTTGTATACGGATTATACTGAGAAATTTCCATTTTCATATTTTCACGATTATACTTTTAAATTTGGAATCGTAAAACATTTATGTGTATAGAGTGGAAAATGTAAATGGAATCTCCCTAATATCTTTGTTGAAGAAAATTTAATTCAAACGAAGAATACTACGATAAAACGGTAAGCTGCGTTTTTACCGCGATGTAAAACGTCGATTTTCCTGTTTCATAAATAAATATAGTGATTCAGTTACTCAGTTTAAATCAGGTCACGTAAAGATTATGCTCATAGGTCAATGGATTGGTCTTCGTTTATATTATTACGCTGTTATAATAAGAATATATAATTCCACCTTAAAAATATCGATTCTTCTTTACCATAATATTTACTTCTTTAAAAGAAATAATCTTTAAACAATAACATTTACCGATCCACTCTATACCTGTACACATAACAATTTTAAAATAAGAACCACGTATTGTTGCACGAAGTTTCATTATGCGTACGATATCATTTCATCTACGTATAATGATAATGGCAATCGATTACATTCAATAAGCGTAAAGTCTTGGAGAAGTCATTTCTAGGGAAAAAACCAAGGAAAAATGTAGAAACTTGTAAATGAATCGTTTCGAGCACTGCTTTTCTTTTTTCTCTTTCATCGATTGCCACACGATGTGCACGCAGTACACGTTCAAACACAGGCGACATTTTATTTATCATATATACGTTCGAAAAACTTAACATAGTCCGATAAGAAAGAATGGAAGTCGACGCGATATAATTGACGTTTATTTCAACGATCACAGGTGTGGACTTGGATGCCGGATCCATCATCGGCATCGTCGTGGGCGTCCTAGTACTCATACTTATCGTGTTCCTGGTTATCTTCGCACGCGCAACCGGCCGTTGGTGCTTCGCAGGTAAGTCGAAATTCAATTAAATACATGCCAAGCACACACTATATTTCCCTAAGCGATTGTCGTATTACAAGATGTTATTACAAACCCTCGTCACCACCATCCGCCACGGTTAATACTTTTTCGTATTACCGTGTTACTTATATTACCACTATCGCTACTGTATCTCTATCTACCACTTCTCTTATTAACTTTACTATCGTTTCTCTTTACTCGTATCTTCCTCCATCCATTTTCTTCTCCTATTATTACTACTTAACAATCCATATCCCGTTGATTTAATCACGATACGCGTAAAGGTAGAAAGTAAATTGAACATCCTTACGACGTGTGAACTCGCTAGAAGCTACTTTTGAATAGTGAATATTAACGAGTCATCGATAACTTATAAAACGATGCCCACGATTTCGTGAATTCTTTTTAAGCGGTGGACTTCCATTTGGCGTAGATACAATGTCCAATAGAATTTATGGCGTGCCGATTTCGCAAATTATAATACATCGACGAATACGAAATTAATGACGTCTGTTGCGTTGTAAACAACATGAAATAATGATGCGATCACGGAATAACGTAACGAAGGTCATTATATATGACGTATAGATTAACGATATCCGCTTTAAGAACTAAGTAGTCGCGAACTAACAGGCAATATGTTAATTTAAAAAAAAAAGAAATAGAGAAGGTTTTCGTTCGGGACTTAGAACGAGAAGCATCGAAAAATTCGTTTCTACGATAACAAGAAACAGTCGTTCGACAGTAATAATCATCAAAAACTTCGAATCGTAGATCGAACGTAAATCGCGTGCGCCATAAATTGAAAAACGATACAATCAAGCTAAAGTCAAGAAAACGTGCTACGATAAATATGATGCGTATTCGTCCACTCAAAGTGGATCAGTCATAATTCATACAAGTTCTCGTAACAACGAGAAACGATAATTTAAATTTTCGACACAACTTGCAACTGCAATCGTGTAAAATCGATTTGAAACGCAATTTAAGATACGCTCACGCTCAAATACACACATGCTCACACACACACACACACACACATACACACGCTAAAAAAGAGGTAAAGAGACGACCCAACATATGTACATACACGTATATGACAATGGACGTACGATCGAAATAGTCGTGCTGTTATAATGTTCAATCAGTTCTCGGGATTACACCACAATCACCAGCCAGCTACTTTATTTCTATGTACGTTATACGAATGTCTTGTGTGTTGTGCCGCTAACCGATAGGACAGCATGCAAGTCGGGCCAAGTAAAGAATACGGAGACACGCCAACAATAACCGTGCGATTCCGTACTCTAGGCATGACACTGTCCAGGGGTAAGTCACCTCAGACAGCAAAACCCCACAGTCGCCCTTCGAACCTCTTTCTTATTAAAGTGCTCGTATTACGTTGATCGACTTACTCGCCTGTAATCATCTTCATCGTCTTCGAATACGTGTCACATTATCGTCGTGCAGTCGACAATGTTTTTCATCGGTAACGTCATAATTCCGTCATAATTTCGATGCGTTCGCTTACGCAACGATAAAGGTTAATTGGAATGTCGAGCGAATCGATCGGTCGAAAATAAAAAGAGTAATCGTTTCTTCAAGGACGAAACAACCGGTCGACGTTTTTTCAGTACCTCCGTTCGTAATATTCTCTTCTTCTTCTTCTTCTTCTTTCTCGGATCTCTCGAAACGCGTTGATCGCGAAAGATGTTAAAACCGGCTTTGGCATTCTCTGAAATTATCTCGACGTATACCATACAAATACGATCGAATCGCGTCACAAGTACGAGACGACGTTAAACGACGACGGGCAAGTCGCGATCGCGCCATTGAACGCTGCATGCAAATCGTGCTTTCGATCTCTCTTCACTGCATGGCCATTTACGTATATCTTACCTATTATACATACGTACGCCGTTATTACCTTTAGCGATTCGCACGAGTTACGCTTAGATTGTCGCGTAGCAATGATCGCGAGAGAACAGCACCGCACGTCGTTAATGTCGATCGGCTTCGGTTGAGTCTCTGGAAGGACACGAGAATGGACAGACGAGGAAGAGACGAAGAGACCGAGGAAGAGTAAGAGACGTAGAAACGGAATAAGACACAAATTGATAGATAGATAGGAAAGATATATTAGATAGAGAGTTGGACTAGACTTTTTAGACAGAGAAAGAAGGAGAGAGAGGGAGTAAAAATTGAGAACAGCTAAACATTAAGCAAAGAATAATTCTGTTGGCGACAAGCAACGGCAAAGAATCGGCAAAGGCGGGTGTGATATGGATCATAACAATTTCTCCAAGTTGGCGAATCATACGAATTTCGTTTACTTTGCGTTATATTGCGTTGAAGCATGTTCGTAGACTCCCCTTTTACACGTATTCCCTCGCAATTCCACCGCATCCCCCCGACCGCTCCTCTACGTATCGTAGACGGCAACCGATGTCCGCCATCCTTTTTTTTTGCAACCAAGCTCAAAATTAATGTCATCCACCTTTTTTTCTCTTAATACATGATTTAGCGTACATGCTCGGATTACGCATTCGCATTTAATCGCATTTCACGTTGCTTGGTTTAAGATACGGTGTTAGTGCGATGATATGCCTGTGAATGTTACGATGTACTCGTATCTGTATCTTATATATACATATAATATTTATATCGTTGCCATTCAGTACGTTCTTTCTTCTTTTCTCTTGATTTTTTTTTTTCTTTTTCATTCTCTATTTTTCTTAACAAAGGGTACGCCCGATACGTCGATCACGTATCGTACGTTTTTTGTACGTAATCTCTTTCGAGCGCGATAAATCTCAACAATAGATAGGGGTGAGGAGGGGAGGGAGCAGTCAACGAATTCGAACGATCTTCAGAACGTAAGAAGCGGTAAGAAAAAAAAAACACGATACATTAACGATGTTTAACGTATAACTTAACGTCGCGAAATGCGTGGACCGTTGGAAGAATCCTAAACGCTCGAGTTCGACACCGGAAGGGAGAGTTTCGTCGCGAGGAGAGAAGGGAGACTTCTTCTTTAAGGAAAAAAAAAAGGGGGCGGGGGAAGAGAGAAGAAGATAATCGTAAGAAAAAAGGAAGAAAAAGAGAGAGAAAGAAAAAAATAAGAAGAGGGGAAAGAACAGAGAAAGATATAAGTCTACTACGTAGGCGCGTTTAAGAGATTAGCTTCGATCGGTTAGCTCTGATCGGTTAACAGCGAACTAGCTGGTTCTGCTTGCGGGTGAGCACACCTTCGCCTTGACCGATCGTGGCGTTGCTTGTTGCAGCGAGGCGGCGCGGCGACGAGGAGGCGGCCGGCGGCGTCGGTGCCGGAAGCGAGGCGCACATTACGCCGGGCGACGACGAGGACGACGCGGAGGAGGATCACGTGGATCCGCGGATTATCGACGAGAAGATGCCGCAGGGCGGCCAGGAGAATCCGATTCACGCGAGCACCGAGTACATCAATGGCCGCACCCCCGACATCAAGGACGCAAAGAGGGACGAGAAGACGGACACGCCGGTCTAATGATCGCACTTCAACGTTTTCTTCGTCCTTCCACGACGACGACGGCGACATCGACGATGGCGATCGTGTCAACGTTAATCCGCCGTACAATTTTAGAAACGTGCAAAGCCCCGATCTGTCCTCGTCCTTCTCTCGTCACCCTCCTTCGACGTCGTTCTTTCGACGGAAGCAACCGAAGATTTTCTCTTCTCGTTCCATTTTCCACTCTTTCTTTTTTCCCTTTTTCTTCTTCTTTTTCGAGCGAGCCTCGGACGAGCTAAAGGACGATCTTCGAAGGAGTGAAGCTGCCCTGCGATTTTCTAATCGAATTGATTTTATTCCGTCACGAGAGTGTCGATCGTCGGAAGACAGTCGTGAGTACGTCGTTTCGTCGTTTTCGAGTCGATGCAAACGGCGAATCTTCTCTTTCCTTTCATCTTGCATCCTTCCTCTGTCTCTGTCTCTGTTTTGCCGCTAGGAAGAAATACGAAGGCGAAATAGAATTTCGACGATGTAAGTTTGTACATAGAGCATCTCCGACCCGATCACGTCGATCTTTTCACTGACCCGCTGTAACTTGCGCGACGATCCGTCTACGTTCTGCCTCACCTTCTTTCACGCATATTCGTAGTCGCGTATATACCGTACGTATACGCATGTATCGCGTGGATGCGAAGCGTTTTGCAGCGACGTTAACGTTAACGGTAACCGATCGAACATTTTAACGAGTCGAGGCTCTCAGGATTCCCTCGAAATTACCTCGGGATTCCCAGGAGAGGCTCGTTTTTCGTCGACGCTGCGCTTCTTCTCCGTCGTCGAGATATCGCTTAGCTCTGTTCAAGATTCAACGTCGATGGAGGGAAAGAGAAATTTCGATGACGCGTTCGTCGAAGGCCGTGAAAACCTGCTTCGAGTTAAGGAACGGATTACAATAAAAAAAAGAAACGAAAGGAGAAAAATAAAAAAGAAAAGAAAAAACCGGTGTTTTCGTTATACGGGAATAGAGAATTGGAACGATCGCTTTCGTCGCTCTCTTTGAGCAGTATCCGCCCCCCCTCCCTCCTCCTCCCCTTCCATCGGCAGTACCGTTTCGTCGGTTCGTTCCCTACCTTTTCTCCTTGATTCGTTTTGATATCATGCAGGTATTTTTCTGCGTCATCAGCGGCAATGACGGCGACGACGACAACGATGATAATTATAATAAATCTCACGAGCGATCGTCGTAGTCGTCGATTTATCCATGTTGTTGTAAGATGAAATCACTCGGTTTCCTACGATGTGATCGCAAAATAATTTTACGATCGCCTCTTCGTACACGAAGGTCGCGTCCAACGTGCGGATATTCGTTCTTTGAAATTATCGCGATGGTTCGTATCGACCGATCGACCGTAAGACGACGCTCTTTGACGTCTACTCCGAACGTAGGATCGATGTCGTCGCATCCAAATTGTTTTTTTGTATCTCTCACCTGTCGCGCCTCGATCGTATCTTTTTTACAAACGATGCCGTATCTACGTTTCCGTTGATCGTCGTGCGACGTTTCGATCGTTTGCGAGTTCGTCGATTGGAAATTGCACGCTCGGTAGAATTCGCAAACCGCGCGAGAGTTAAAATTATTCTCTTTTTCGCGTTTTTACGTTCGATCCAAATAAAGTAATCGAAGGCGTTGTAGTTGTAAAAACGATCGAGGAACATACGTTACAAAGCTTACGATCGTTTTGTTCCCATATTTGGTCGTACGGCAGTTAATATCAACAGTGATTACTGATCTGATTGGATCGCCTCGGAAATACCGATTCTTAGGTGGAATATCGATGTTTATTAAAAGCAAGGGGAAAAATATGAATCTCATTAGCAGTAAAATCCTTTTATACTTCCTTTTTGCGGGTTTATTGCCTTTCGAAATGTCGATCTTATCGCTTCGATATTTACTTCACTACTTGTTAAGGATCGTTGAAATACTCTATATCTATTATCTATCTACGAATTTTGTCGAATAACAAACTCATTAATACTCTAACGTAAATCGATGTCGAAATTCGTCGCTCCGCGTTTGACTTACGATTTTACGATAAAATTTTGTTCGGAACGACACAGGAAGCGTCGATGCTCGAAGAGCAAATCACTTTTATGACCTAAAGGAAAGATACGGGCTCCATAACCGTAAATCGATAATCGCGCGATAATCGATTTATGAAATCGAACGCACGATGGATCGACGTCGAATTTAACGACCATCGGTACTATTTTCGATTCGTTAGCGCCGAGATATAGAATGTTCTAAAGTTTGAGAGTTTATGAAAGGATTTAGTCGCGTCGCTAGAGATGGACGATATATACTTAGTATAAAATTGAAAAAGAAAAAAAGAAGAAGATCGAGTGGAGAGAAATAGAGGAGTTTTGCGATCGGCAAAAAAATACAGAAATTAAAACTGCAAGGTTTCTTACCTTTGCGAATCGACAATGCCGCTGGAGCGTCGTCCTTCCGATCGTCCACAACGTGACACAGCCACGTTGCAAGATCCGCCATAGATCTCCGTTCACGAGAATCAAAGACACGCCTATTCTACTTGATAACACACATACATACGCACGCGCGTACACACACACACCAATTTCAGGAGTCGTAGCTTTTCTAATGGAATTTTTATCCGACCCTTTTTCACCTCTACCTCCTCCTTCCTCGCTCCCTGACAAGCTTAGTGGAACACGTTTCTCGGTCAGTATTACTTAGCACGGAAATGCGTTCGTGAAAACGCCTCGAGCCGAGTTTATACGTTGTTGTTATTATTCACCACGTCATCGTCTCATGATCATTTTCATCTTAATCTTCGTCTTCATTCGCATCTATGTTCGATGCTTTTAACCATCGATACTCGTCGTCAAGTCGATGATGCAAGATAGATTTCAATTTTTTCTTCGATCGAAGAAGCTACGTCCACCTCGTCTTTGACGCACCTTGCCAGTTCTTCGGAATTTCAGACCATCATCGGGCAGTTCTGCAAAAATCAAGCATCCATTCGAATTATCGATTTTATATTTTCAATGTCATAGATATCTCTGAATGACGAACTATCTACGCTAACGTAAAACGGTAGAAACGATGAAGATTTCGTTTCAGATATACGTAGAATTAGGAAAACAACTTACCGGAAATGTCGAGCGACTAATTACGAGCTCTATCGCGATGGCATTGAGTCGCGAAGAATTCGAATGTCATTTGTAATGTCTTCTGTACGTGTTCGAGCGATCGTTCCTTTTCGGAGAATCTAATCGCAAACGAATGATAATTTTAAGCAAGGAGAAATCGTTGACGTTCAAAGATAAACTCGACACATTTTTTTTCATTTGATTGCATCGCGTTTAAGTATCCTAAAAATCGCTTTCAAAGTAATCCTAGTTTTACTATAATTTTAAAATACGATCGCGTAAAAAGTTTTTCGAGAAGCACTACTGTCTCGACTCCTACTTCGTTGCTACATAATGATTTTACTAAAGTTATTCGCGAGATTACGAATTTCGTTTAACGGAATAAGAGAGAGAAAAAAATTCACGAGGGAAGAAGAACTGTACAAATTAATTCGGTGGATGTAGCATTGATTCGATCGAACATTTAGACGATGTTCTTCATCTACGCTATAAGAACAATACTATTTATAAACTGTATACGTACAAAGCGAAGCATTTAAAACAAATAACCCGATTATCTCGATTGTTACGAACGATAATCAAAATCATTTTTCACAGATATAAAGGACAACACAAAGGTCAATCCTGTTTTTTTTTTTGACAGAATAAAATTTGTTTTATCTGTAATCGGGACGGTTTCGAAGACGGTTACAATTATCAGTAATAAGCGAGATATCCGTGTGACGTTTTAAATGCTTCACTCTGTATCTATCAAATATATATATATATACATACATATGATATTAGCAATCATCAACTTCATCAGAATTACGTTACTTTTTCTTTTTACAATAGAATAATATTTATGGGCAGACTTTACTGCTAACCGTAAGATTTTATATATAAATATAAGTATAAATGCAAATATAGATACAAAATACAAATATAAATATATGTATATGTATATATATATACATGTCGCGCATTATACGCATAGATATATGCATGTATACATATATGTATAGATGTGTAAGCAGGCTATCGGTCGAAACGGAGGAACGTGTCCGCATATTTTCAATCGCTGATTTTTTCGCGATATGACACACCTTTTTTTTTGTACAATGAATATTCCCAGCTCTACTTTCGCAACAATATAATGGATCCCAATGTATTTCTGATAAGTCGACAATGCCATACGACGAACAAAAATGCGCTTTGACGCGTCAATCACTGCCTGCATAATCTACTCTATGAATAGAAACACAGACAAGTAATACACGGTCACACAAACGACCGTATTTTTATGGAAACTACATATTACTATTATTATTACTACTATTATTACTATCGCTATTACTATCATTACCAGTATCTTTAGTACTACTATCGTTACTAATAATATTATTACCGATACGTTTCGCTATATTATTACTATTATTATTATCACTATCATTATCATTATTATTATTATCTTCGACAATAAGGATTCTTTCTACTTTTGTACGGGTGACTTAGCTACTCGTTGCGAGGAGTATAAAAGTAATCTTATAAGATGACGTGGGCGTGTTACGCGCTAATTTGACTCGCGAAGAAAACACTGAAAAGATAGAAAAAATATAGAGAAAGTGAGAGATACATATGTGTGCGCGCGCACGCATGTACATTCACACGAATTCACAAAGAATTTTCACGAACACAGAGCTCGTCGAACGTCGTAAGGAGACGAAACGTTAGAATACGAAGAAGTCGCCGTCAGCACCACGCTCCTGCCTGCACCCTTCCTCCTTCCACAGAAAGATACGAAAAGAAAAGAAAGAAACGATCGAGATCGAAGATACGAATAAGAACGATCGATCGTTGCATTTGTCATTCGTGTCGTAAAATTTCCGAATTTTGGACGTAAATTCCTTCTTCGCTACTTTCCGTACAGCGACCATGTTTTCAAGTCTTTGCAAAAAGGGACCGTCGTCCCGCTGACGGATTCTCCTCGTCGTGCTCCCTTCGCCACCCGAAACGCGTCGTTTTGACGCAGATGTCGCGATAACGATGACGATCCAAACAACCACGACCATGACTTCGACGACGACGATAACGACACAACGACGACGACGACGACGACAAAAACAACGACAACGACGATAACGATAACGACGGCAGAGACGACGGTCGCGATACTGTGTGTTGTATATATTAAACGAAAAAAAAGTTATATATATATATAAATAAATAAATATATATATATAAATATAAAATATATATTATAAATATTATGAATTATACGAAGGGGAGAAAAATGGTGTAACGATAAAATAGGCAATGAATAAGTACGTTCTTTATTCTGTGTCCAAGGCACTTGGCTTGCAACTTCGTAAATGTTAAACTGACTACCTTATTTGTCCATTTTGCACTCCAGTTGCCAAACGTCAGTGTCTCTGTCCTTTTCTAGCCTCTCTTCCCCTCTCTGATCGTACCTTCACCTTCATTCTTCCACTCCGTATCATCGGTCCACCCACATCAGCGTTATTATCCGTATATTCGCGAGACAAATTTTTATGTCGTCTTTATATATCCCGAGATTCACTACTTAATGTGGTCTGTATGCGATGCGCGTGAGCGATTTTTCGGAACTTTGAATGAAGGAATAAGAGAAAACAAGGAGAATAAGGGACGAGATTTCCTCGTTAGAATCAGCACTGCCGCTTAGAGACATTTTTTAAAAGACCACTTTATCGCGCTCGTGCGTTTCGAACGAAGACGATGTGCGAAATGGCTAACTTTTTGAACAGTCCAGAAATATAATGGCCTAGCCAGGATATTCATATAATATAATACGTGGAATATAAAAGAAGATGTATAGAATAAGAAAAGAAGTAGGCTATCGATGGATAATGAGGCAATATTCCGCTAGTTTCTTGCATTTAACGTTAAATTCGTTTCTAATGAATCTTCAAATTTGACGAGAAGAACCGAATAAAGGAACTCACGTGACGAGGTTTAGGTCGTTTGGAGGTACAATGATCTCTATATTTTTCCTCCTTTATTCTCCCTTTTCCTCCATTTTGTCCTCTTTCTCCTCCCCTTACCAACTACTTGGCGAGAAAAAAAATGTAGATCGAAAACTAAAACGAGAACAATGACGCTCGTACATCGAGGAGAAAAAGAAGAGACGCTCACGCTCACGATAGGTCGCCCGAATCCTTTTTATACTCGTAACGCGTAGGATATCGCGAATTTTTAATCGTTATGTGTAACGCTATCGTTCGATTGGTCCAAGGGAATTCGTCTCGTTTCGTCATCCTCCCCCTTCCTCCCTTACCCTCTCTCGCGCAATTTTCTTCCTTTTTTGTATATTTGCTCTTTCGCTTCTTCTATCCTTGCTCGATCCTCTCGCTTTCTTTTAGCGAGATAGTGAAGCGTCAATCAAGACGAGACTACTCCCTTGGATCACGAAACCACGTTTTATAGCCACAGGTGTATGTAGATCATGCAAAACTCGCAAGACTCAAACAATACAAAAAAGCACAGTATATGAACAGGTCCAAATACTTAGTAAACGATTTCTCGACGATGATCACTGCCAAAATACGCATTGAAAAATAGGAGAATTTATCGAATTAAAAATGAGGCAAAATTGTAAGTAATCAGGTTCATGGCTCTTCGTTCCAGATGCATTTGATCACTTTGAAGCGTCCTTTCCTTTTTTAACGCAATTAATCCGATCTCTTTTCGTACAAGTCAAAATAATTCAAGGGGAAAACGAACGGCAAAGAAAGCGAAGAAGTAAGCTCTTCTTTTTCTTCTCGTGTCGTTATTTTGAAGTTTTTTGGAGAAAAGGAGTGCTCCTGATTACTTGAATTTTGCCATTGTATAATGATCGACCTAATTCGGCTTGAATCAAGGAAACAACTAAATACGAAGATACGATTCATAAGTTAAATTTAAGGCGAAGCATCACATATATCGAAATACGTTGATGTACAAAACTTCATTGTAGTTCATTTATGATATTACTATATTTACTTTATAATCGATTATAATATTAAAAGATCTAATTGATTAATTATTCGATCAACAATAATGTTAATTACTTAAATTTAGATGATCATGCTACGAAAAATTAGTGTAATTCTATTTTGGCTTTTCGTCTTCTTATTTTACTGAGTTATTCCACTCTGCCAGCCAACGGTAACGATCATCCATTTATCTTCTCTGTCGTTTCATTGACTTTTTTTTCCTTTTCCTTCCTTAATGACAGAGGAAGCCATACATCAAGATTCGTATATATACATAGGAATTAAACGAGAAGAATAATACGAAACTTATATGAATGAAAAGGTTATACTGTTTAATTGTAAGAAGCATGATCGTTGGCCATAAAATGGAGTATATATATATATATAT
>JAITYT010001327.1:55928-82660 GCA_025433975.1 Liostenogaster flavolineata
GAGTGTTTCCAACAGAAAATATCGTTAATAGGAAAAAAAATAAAGATTCTCAGGTACCTTATAAAATGAATTATATTATTTTGCATATCGAAGCAAAAGTAATAACGATAAAAAATCGAGGAAACAAATTTAAATATCATTCATTGCCACGGCCAGCTTTGCATCTCGAAGCAGTTAACTTTTTCTTTCCGATAAATCTGAAGTAATTTCTCTCGTGTGATCCATCGATATATAATATTTCAAGGAATGCTACAAAAATTGATATTTTCGAATCTTGTCAAGCAAACGAAACCATCAGTAACGATAAAAAGTAAAACAGTAATTACTATGTATTTACACTACGCTAAACATTATGTATTTATTACAAAAATAAGTCACACGTAAGAAGAAAATCACACCTAAAGAATGAATAAGAAAACTTCGGTTCAAACGCTGAGGAATGTTCTTTCTTAAGGAGACCACCTTTCCTATCCATACTCATCGAATTATAACATATTAATGTACATTGTCGTACAAACGCCAATAACAATCATCGCACGATTTAAAGGAGACTTGTCCTCGAAAAATGACGTCTCTCAATTTTCTTTGCTCCGATACGTGCCTGATGCGAAAGATCGCTCGCGTGCGTATTTGTGCGCTATTGCGAGATAACATATAGAAGACGCTTTTTTCTTTCGAATTAGAAGCGACACGGAGAGCGCAGGCCGATACTCGAGAACCGAAGCGGATGGCGCAGGGATAAAGCGTGGACGCGAATCCAAGCTCAGCCTCAGTCAACTTTTCAGACGCAACAAGGATAAGGTCTCCGGCGCAGATACGGACACCATGCGTACTGTTGTCACCGTTGACGATGAGAAGGTAAGACACTAAGCAAAAGATAAATAAAAACATTGCGCTCGACAAGGATCGTGTTAAAAACGTTTCTACAATATATGATCAACACATTAATGTTTCTCGTTTGATCTCCTCACCCTGAATAGCGATTTATTTCATTAAAATTTTCCTTTCGAAAAATATATTCTATCTCGAAGAAGAGATTTTTCTCTTTAATTATTCAGGAGAGTTGAAAGATAGCATTGCTTAAAACTGGCAAATCGCCGGCTCTTTCGTCAATTCATCAGCCAGCAAATCTCCGTATCTTTATGTTCAATGACTTTATACCAAAACAATCACGGATATCCATGAAGTAACGTTCGTCCTATCTAAACGATGACATTGACATTTAGCAAATTTCGATGAATAAAAATCGACTCCTCGCACTACTCCTCTTTCTCCAATTTTTAACAACATTTTTAAAATATATTTTTTATATTATAATATTTTTAACATATTTTTTAATTTTAATACCGTTTTAACCAATAGTATTAGGTTATCCGGAAATAGCGCGTGAAGTGGGTATATTACTCGTATAATCCGTCTCAGCTACAGGTGACCGATCCGACAACGCAGGACAGCCAAACCAACGTGCCCGTAGGCGAGGGGGGAATAGTCTATGCAGAGCTAGATCTGACGCAACAGCAACAAGGCGTCGCGCCACGCCGCATCAACGAGGACAAGACAGAGTACGCGGAGATCCTTTACACAAAAACCGAGGCGGAAGAAGAGGCAGCGAATAAATAGACGAAAAAAATGAATACCCTGACACCTAACTCCCAAACCTTCTCACCATCTTCTTTCGCCATCTTGTCGGCGTCGATCGTCATCGATATGTTAGATGGAATTGAATCGATGGACCTGATGGAATTGAGAGCGGATTTCGATGACTTTCCTACAAAGATAAAAGGAAGGACTTATCGGATTCGTCGATCGAATGTTTCGAACGTCGTTATCGATCTCGCGTCTAGTGGCGCTCCATACAAATTTGCATTGTCGTAACGTAGTGACTTGTCGTAAAGTCGTTTTTGACGTCGCATCGATATTGATCTTAGGTTACAGCACCGATCGCGTTCGTCGAGTTACATAAATGGAAAATGCGCGCGTGATATTTCCGATCGTAATAATTTGTTCAATTTTTTCCAATTTTCCCTGTACTTTATTCTATTGACGATAACACGAAGGATGTTTGCTATACTCGTAGTTATATCGAGGAATTGCAAATTTGTTTTATGAAGAAAATTGAAATGGAAGTACGAAGAAGTTTTTTGAAATTAAATCTTTGTTGAATTTGAATTACATAAATGTGTATCTTGAAAATAAACTCCGATTTGTGGATAAAAAAGAAATAACAAAAAGTTTTCATCGAATTATTAACGCGAAAGAAATTTGCACCGAATGGTACTCGATGTTAATTCGATCAAATTTGAATAAATATCGACTTAACTTAATAACCTTTTCATATATGTTAAATCTTCCATACCGATAGTTTAACTATATTTTTCATATGTTCCATAAAAATGAGATCGATTTTATGAAAATAGATCAGCTGCGATCGATATATAATAATTTGCGTGGGAATTATCGAGAAAGGCATCGAGTAATGAACTATTCAAGAGGTTGAAACTTAATGAGTAATGAAATGATCTGAGAAGCGTGAAAGAGTAAAAGTAAGAATAAAAGTATATGTTAAACGGTAAGTGTTTTACGCGTGTAGGCGCTATATCATAATTTGATTATATCGTAGATAATAATTACACGTTACCATATAGATCGTTGTTCCGACATTACTTTTTGTCGCATTCGATGACTGGACGGCGCTTGTCGCGTATCTTTTCGTCCGTGTAAAATTGGCGCATTATTTTAATTTTGTAGTTTAGAGCTGTAACAGTGAGTTGACTTAGAATGTAACGAGTATTATTAACATCGTCGTTGAAGTTGACGTTTTCAATAAATATATTTGATGGTGTTTAAACGATGGAGGAAAGCTTTGGAAAAGCCCTAAAAATAGTGCTTCGTGTGTCACTATTATTTATCAAAGGATTGCGCCGATCGGTTATCGAATAGAGTACGTGTGCATCTTGTGCGAAATAATCGTTTGAAAGCAACTTCGATCATTTTTTTAATAATTATAATCAAGTTTCCTCTTTCTCTTATCAATCATCTTTTATCAACCCTTCATTTTTATTTCTTAGACTTTTCACGTTAGAGTCTTGTAATGTAAAATCAAGAATTGCAAAAACGTCGAAGTTGCTACTAAACGAATCGACGTACCGTGTTTGTATATTGTGGTTCTTGAATGATAAAAAAATATATATATTTATAGTTTGTAATCGACCGTTTAATATTCAATACTATTTATCATCGAAAATCGCCAACCAACGCAAACTCTAATATTTCGATGATTTTTATTGTCCATCGTCATTATACGTCCAGTTACTATTTTAATTCTCGATGTGAGTTTTATTGTACGAATTACGTGTAAGTCTAACGTAAACATTCTTATTCGAAGTCGTTCGTACAAATTATTGGCACATTATATTTAAGTTCGTTAATCGTAAGACACTGTACAATTTTACCTTCCTTCGATTTTTTAACCTACAGTGCTACGATTGTATTGTATCGATTAAGATCAAGTTCACCGTCCAGTACTAATAAATTTTAGTTACTGTTTTGTACGTCTCACTTTAATAAATAAATTACTTTGATAACCTATACTGGAAGGAGTTTATTCTTTTAGCGTGGATTTATTTCTCTGTCAAATAAGACAAAATTTAGTTAAGTTTCCGAATACAACCTATTCCTTACCTTACTAAAATTATCGTATATATTTGATTTAATGATCGTAATGATCGTCAAGAGAGAAACTATTAATTTTATTTTTTTTTCTTGCAAGAAGCTTCATATTGAAAAGTGGAAAACAGATTTTTATATATAATATAACATACGAACGGACATTTATACATGCAACTGCATACATTTAGTATAGACTTTACAAAAAAATCGTCAAAATTTTCTATAGATGTATTTACTGATACGTACATACTGATATTATATTAGAATTCATAATTCAACAATGTCGATGATGATTCTCATCTTTCATTCTCAAACTTGGAAATGACCAAATCATGTCTTCGAAGATTTTGAATTAACGTTAATGTTAAAAGAAACACGGAAAAAACCTGTAATCATAGTTTCGTCGAAGGATCGTCTAAAATAACGGTAATCATTAACCCACTACGATCTCTTTGCATCTTATTCGTCCGTAATCGGTTCGGTTTCCTCCGTTGTTGCATCAGTAGGTTCTTCGAGATCGGTCGTTTCATCTATCGTCGTTACGTCATCTGTATCGACCGATTCAACAGGCAAAGATTTTATTGAAGGAGTTATTTTTTTATTTTTATCTATTGTCTCTCCCTTATTTTCTTTCTCCTCCTTTTCCTGCTCCTCGTCCGTCTCGACATCGTCATCCATCTCCTTTATTTTCATACGACGAGGAAGTCGGTGCTGATAACTGTTGTAAACAGCATCCGCCATTTCGGAAGTCCACTTTTTAAATTCCTGTTGACTCTTTTCAAGGACAAAATTACGAGGTGTGATGCAGTCTAATGGTATCGTCAATTCTGACCCGGTATCCTCGTAATCGCTAAGAATTCTCGATCTACCAGTTATCGAACGATTATCCTGCATGAAATCGATCGTTCTTGGATATTCATCGCAGATTGTTACCAGATCAGTGATCGGGGGAACAGGTTTTTGGCGAGATTCGAACGTATCAGTCAGGGAATCTTCGCATTCCTTAGGTACGTGTTCAATCGCTTTAGCATCGAATCGCGGCTTCCTTCTCTTCAATGGACTAGCTTGACCCTGATTCAAATGCCAAGTAGTACTGACAGTCATACTGTTGACGTGTTCCTTGTCTAACTTCGGTGCCAGGCATGGTAGTCGAGGATTTTCCAAATCGTGTCCCTTGAGTAGACCCAGAGCGATGTTTTTACTGTAGGTGAAGTAAGAAGTCTTATCGGTCACCGTCTGACCTCCTGGTATGGATGTGTCGTCGTGATCATCCACCTTTCCAGGAATGGTGCGTATCGGTTCCATGAGTATTTTCTTCCCGACGGAGAGACTTTTGTCGGTAAAGTTAAAGCCTTCGTGTTGGAAGTTGAAGAGCACCGGCGTAATACGGAATTCCAATCTTTGATTCGTATTGAGAATCTTGACAATTGCGTAGGTCAACGAATTCATGTTTTTACATCGTAAAACGTATATGGCTCCGCGATCCTTCGCGAATAACGGCGGTCCAATCCATGAAGAATCCCCCACGTAATAACCATCCTTGGCTATTAACACCGCCAAAGTGACCTTGTTGCACTCGAGCAAGAGATTCGGTGCGTCGTTCAGAGCCATACTTAAGGCATCGTTTAAATTTAGTTGATTACGTGCGCCATATAGTCTACCGCACACTGGCGATAGGAAGTCTATCGTCCAGAGATGAGGGAAGATCTTCAAACAGGGTTGTAGGTTGAATTCATTAGGGTACTTGGAACACGTTCTCATGGAACTCTTGACGCTCTGTGTGTAGTAGGAATCGCCGCATATCACGGCGGAATCGAGAATCGCTGGACCCCACCGCGAAGGATGGCTAAGATATTGCATAGCCAAGATTGTAACACAAATAGCCGTTCGATTCTTCCCGACTCGATCGCCGAATCGCGAATCGTAAGAACCTATCGTACCCCAGACCGAATAAATCAAATCCGATACTTCGATGGCATAATTGTTCCAATAATGTTTCATGGTACTGCCCTCTTCTTTATCTCCCTCGTCCATTGGATTCTTTCTTTTTCGTTTACCTTTATCCTTCTTGCTGTCGTCGGACTTTACAATAGATGGCGCGTGACCGAAATTCCAATGAAAATCCAAATACACCCACATAGGATCCTCCTGGAATTTCTTGAACGATGGCACGTTAATCGACTCTACATGAAGGCGATGAAGGAAAAATCCGGTCGTTCCCTCGGATTGATTGAAGCACATATGCTTCGACATTTGACAGATACTCGGGAATATACATAGACAGGCTTTACCATTGTTCTGAATTTTTCGACCTTTCTCGTTGCATTGATAAGGATCAAGGTAATAGTAAGAATTGATTGCTTTTGAATACCAAAAACCGTAACAGCAATTAGAAAAGTGAATTATACCGCTGTTATATTTCATGAAGAATTTTTTCAACTGCTTTCTTACCTACACGAAAGTAAATAAAGATATTCTGATATCAAAGATAAATAAATATTTAACGTCAAAATGCCATTCTTCTATGAACTTTTAAAATATTTTACACTGTATCTTAAAAAAAAAGAATTTCAACCACAATCGTTACTTTTCATCATTCGATGAACAGTCTTACACAAGTATCTGCAAGAACATTATTAATATATATTATTTTGTGCTTCTTACCTGAACGTAAAAGTCGCTTCTGCCAGTTCGTATATTTAATGTGAGCAACGTTAAAGGCAAGGCAACGTCTCTAAAATCAAATATCCTATTCATCAGAGTGACGTTTCGTAGAATGTGTTCTGTGTGAAATTTTGGCTCGGAAAACTCTCTGTAGAGACTTTCCGCTACCTCGATGATTTTATCGATCATACCAGGAACGGTACTCTGAATAATATCCCTCTTCACTATAACGGCCAAAATAGCCACGAAATAACAACGTTTAACTCTTGGCTCTTTCAATGTATCCCGATCGGTAAGCGCCACAGTACCCGATACAAATATCGGCTTGGGACTCGGATTAGTAGGTTTGAACATCGTTTCGACGTCGTAGGGCATCGGTTCTTTCTTGTGAATTTCCGCCAAAGATGTTGTCGTTGGCATCACGGACTCGTGGAAGCCTTTAACGTCGCTGCAATCGGGATCCACTTTCTCGGCGTAAGAAATAGTAACGACTCGCATAATGAATTGCGCTTCCTTAGTGATGCCAATCTGTTTTACGATGATCCTTAAAAACTCCTCCATATTCGTCGAAGTTATTATACGCAGAATGTTGCTGTTTTTCATCAACCACCAAGCAAAGAAATTTCCGTTTCTTTTAGCGACGCCTATGTGAGCATCGCTGCAAACGATCAGCGCGCCAGTATAAACAGGACTCTCGAATACCGTTTTTAACGACATAGCCAAATTCCAACCCTCCGTGGCATAAAGCACACCGTAATGCAGTGGCACGAAAACGGCACGAAAGATGTAATTAGCGATTTCGAATTCCGGTAACAAGCCGTCGAACATCTCGATCACCGTTGAATCTTCGCTGCACAATATACTATCGAAAGCGTAATCGGAACTCGCCTCGAACAAACCTCTCACCGTCCTAACGGACCACTGAATAGGATCGTGTATCAGGGACCAAGCCATTATACAAAGATCCATTGGCGTGGCAAGAGCAGTATGTTCCTCGAATTTTCGATCGTGCTTTTTACGCCTCGTCAATACACCGAGCAATTCGTAGGCATCTATTTCGTCCAATTTTTTTGAAGTTTTCTTGAATGGCGTTAACAACGGCATAGTAATATCATTCTCCAGGACAATTACATCCAGCATAGAGGCATCGTAATATCGTATCGGAGAGAAACCAGGTATCGTCATGTCGTGAACAACTTCAAATTTTTGTTCATCGACGACCCAGTTGGTAAGTTCGATCAAAGACGTTTCGGAAATGGATTTACTCGATTTTTCCGATTCCGGCGGCTCCTCGACAACGGACACTTCCTCTTCCACTTTTTCGATACAATACTTTGATTTCTTTTTCAACTTTCGTCTACGTTTCTTCGATGATTCCATATGAGCTATCGACAATGTGTAAAGGCGATAAGGCTTTTCCACGATTTCGCCCGCGTTCTTTTTAATTTTCTCAAGCATATCAGGCAACTCGCAGAATTCCATCAAACAAGCGTAACCATCCGCACTAACGTTTCCTTTCTCGTCGCAACCGTACGGATCAAAGAGATAATACCTGCCGTTGGCGGTCCAAAATGCGTAGGAACAGTTCGACAATACGAGTATACCAGTCTCATTCTCTTCGAGAAAGTTCGTCATGAGATGTTCGAGCTCGTCCGCTTGACAATTCTCAGGATCCGCGTAAGCTGCTTGCTTCATGATCACGTTATATGTCGTATTAAGAATTTCAATGTTGCGAAACCATCTGACCGGTTTATATCGCAGTTTACCGATGCGTTGGACGATTTTATCACCGGCAAGGATGAACTGATCTAGTATACTGCCGCGGAATTTATTGACGTCCATGGAAGTCTTGGCCAGAATACACAATATCGCAGAGAAATAGCACGACTTAAAGTGACATTGTTCCAAGGAGTCACGGTTTTCCAAACGTAGATTACCCTGGATCGTGGCAATTCCATTGTCGATGACCTTAAAATTTTAAGAAGACGTTATCACGAGTGCTCATCATTGTAGCACCATCGAGGACTTAACGTGTTTCATATATTTGATTAAATACGCCATTAAATATTTTTCTTTTCAATCCGTTAACCGGTATCCGGTATCAGTAATGCGGTAATTTCATATTCGAAACATATATTTACGCGTTCACCTACAATCATATATCAATTTATTAAGATTCAATATATTTTTCAAACGAAATTGCAACAAATGATGACGAAAATATTATCATTTTTTCACGAGGATTGTTCACGTTTCAATCGCAGCTAACGGATCGATACTATCGTAGACTTCATTAGAAGCCATTGTAATGGCTACACTGTTTTTGCTATCGTTTCCACCATTAGTTATTTATTTTAACGAATACCTCAAATCCTATCTGCTCTTTAGAGAGAGTATTGGGAGGTTTCTGCGAGGTTTTCACTTCTTTCATTCGTATGGTCGTTACTTTAACCACTTCTTTATTCTTCTGATTATTCTTTTGCGATAGTTTCGACGCTTGCAACTGCACCTAAATTCAAACGTGAATATTTTGCGATAATTTTACCATATACGTATTTACAGAAGATGCCATTTACTAACCTGGTCTTTCATACTGAAATTTGGAAAGAGCAATTCAAACAGTACGTTTTCCGTATCGCAAAGCATCTTTTCCATCGTTGAGTCCTCCTTTTCGCTTTTACTTAGAACGCATTTACGTTTCTTCTTCTCGATACAGGTAACCGATCTCTTCGTACTAATTGGCGTTCTAATGATCGGTCCCAAAGGTATCAATTCCGGCGGAATACGCGTCGCAATCGGTACTTCCGGTATCTCTTCCAAGATCAGTTGCTCGCGTTCCTTCCATGTATCCCACTCAAATACGTCCAATTGTTCGTCGATCTTGGAATCCTGAATATAACTATCGTTAATCGCTCTGAGTGGCATCGTGCAAATCGGTAGTACTCGAGAGTACAGATATTTTTTCTGCGACAATTTGATCAGTTTCGATGGTATCTGCCCTTCCTCTGCGACATTTAGCGAAGATATCATGGCAGACCTTGACTGTAAGTAAATCGCAGATATTCCAGTTTTCCGCTTAATTTCCAATCTGGAATCGATCGAGAATCTGGATACTAAGGAGTGTATGGATCTTTTAGCGCGTTTCGCCTCGAGAAGGATGCAAAGCGTTTTCCTTGACGGCATCACGTAAGGCGGTGGTAAACTGTACTTTAACTTTTCCATCTTCACTTCCGGAATGATCATGTCTTCGTCGTTATCGATGAGTTTTTCCATTCTCACGTTACCCGTTAACAAATACAAATTCAGCCGATAAGGTGAATCCGGTTGATCCACTTCCTCTACTGTCAACATAGGTGATACGAAGTCCCTCTCCGCTGCCTCTATCAGTCCCAATATATACCTTTCGGATCTTTCAGCCACTTCATCCTCGTCCAATTCTTCTTCTTCTTCCTCCTCCTCTTCCTCCTCCTCGTCAAGAACGTCAATGGCAGACGTTAGCGCAATTTCAGATGCCGCAGTCGTCTCAATTTGGACGACGCGATCCATCTCAAATTGATGAAGATCGTCGTCCGTGATGGGGAGGAATTTTGTTCCGAATATATCCACGGCGTCATCTTCGGGCAATACGATAGGAACTGGAACTGCGTATTTTCCCGGTTGTATCGAGTCCAGGCCAACGAAGTGAATTATAAATTGAAGATCGTTGAACTCGAGAACCCCGTAAATAAGGTCGACCAGCTCGTTAAGACTATCGGTAATCGCGAAAGAAGCGGGGTATTCCCCGAGTCGCCAGCCTTCCTCGTCGCTACCGTAAGGATTAAACATAAAATATTTATCTCCTTCCTTCCAAATGCCGTACATCAACTTCTTATTCTCCAGTACCAATTCAGGATATTGAAGAAAATAACACTCCAAGGCTTCTCCTAAGTTCGCCAATGGATTCGTTTCACCAATCATCACGTTCATCTTCGACTTGAAGAACACGTCATTTTCACCGAACTTCAATCGTACCGGCAACATCGATAGGTCCAGATGATCCGGCGGGGGTAACCTTCTTCGAGGCATTTCCTCCTCTTCGAGATCTTCCTCGTCCTCGATTTCTGGTTCTTCTTCTTCTTCTTCCTCTTCTTCGCCTTCGCCTGTAATCTTTTTATCCTTTATCTCGGGACGACCATCTTTAATCCAAGCTATTACATCGTCATACGTTTTATTACTAATATCAATTATTTGATCGACGTCCATGTTACGCCATTTAGCGGGATTCTTAAGCCTCCTGTAACTCAGAGCAGCTAAAGCTGCTATCAAACCCTGTCTACCGCGAGATCTTGGTTTGAAATCCAATTGGAGACAATTTCTCGAGCCTTGTAGAATCAAGCGATGAGGATTTACTACATTGTAACCGATAATTTGTTTCACGATTTGTGAATCTTCCAATTCGTCTTCCTCTTTTTCTTCTTCCTCTTCCTCTTCCTCTTCCTCTTCGATTTCCTCTAGTCCTTCTTCACCTTCGCCTTCTTCCACTTCTGTAGTCGTCTCTTTCATTTCCGCCCCTTCCTCGATAACATTAACTTCTTCTTCTGCCTCGCCCGTCTCTTCGGCTTCTTCATCGGCGATTGTCTCCCCTTTGTCATAGGGCACGGCTACGTAGGTAGTTGGCTCGTTTTCCTTCATCATAAATTGATCGATATTTTTCATTAAATCTGGATATTGAATTTCGGCAATTCTCGTTTTATCCATTTCCTCTCTTATTCTAGGCGTTGTATCGATCTTTCTGCTTACAAGATCTACCGATACTTGCGCAGGTGGAACCTGAGGTCTACGACTAGTACCTTTCTCACGATAAATAACTTTCTCGAACGGACCGTCGGGCACTATTCCCGTTTTAACGTAAAGCACCCTCAATCCATGTATAACAAACGGATCTCTATCTTTGCTCATGGTATTCTCCAATATGGTTTCAATCATCTGGTTGATGGAACTGTTCATAGTGACACAAGCCGCATCCCAAGATCCGTCCTTTTTATGTCGCTCCTCCGTATAAAAAATACGAAATCCTTCGTCGTCGCAAGCGAAAGGATCCATAAAATAATAAGTATCGTCTTTCCTCCAGATGGCGTAAAAGAATTTTTTGATCTCGAGAATTCCCGCGGACTGAGTTTCGAAGAACTCGCGTATTCCGCCATCCAAAGCTAGTTTACCTTTCTTCTTACCATAACCAGGCACAACGTTCAATCGTAACTTCACTTTGGCACAGTATACACCTAGGACAATGTCGCCCATTAAATCGTCCAATCGTAGTTCAAAATCCTCGTCGAAAGTTTTATCGAGTACCCTGGCCAAGTCTATCAAATAAATCATCGATTGATTAAGTATCAGATCGACCAAGGCCGTTGTCCACTTATTGGAGTTTACCAAGCAAGAATAAACTAGGGCAGCTACGGCCACCACCAAATGTCCATGACCGCGAAGAACCTCGGGTACGACGGAATGCGTTAAGTGATACGAGCCTTGCACAACCGCTCGGTATTTCTCGTTTATTTTGTAACCACTAGGCCTTCTTCGTGGCTTGCCAAGGCTCTTTTCCGGTTCATCGGCGTCCTCCGCCAGGGAAAATGCTTCTACGCCGCTTATCGATATGGCGTACAAAACGAACGGCTCGTTCTTCACTTTGCTTTTCTCCAAGATGATAAAATAAACACCAATCAAATCTTTAACGAGAAAAAGTTTCGCCGTTCCTTCATCGTTCTCGGCCGCCGGTTCGCAAGATTCTTTCCTCGGTTGTCCGTCGAATATGTTGAAGTATCTTGCATCTTTCCAAATGGCCGCGTTTAATACGGACGATGTCAATATTCCGGCATTGTGGCGTTTGAAGAAAAGGTCCAATGCCTTCACCAAGTGTAGCTCCGTCGGTTCATTGGATCGAAATTTTCCCGCGTAAGAGGCATCGTCGATCGTGACGTTCACGTTAATCTTATTTTGTACGAAGAGATCTCTTTTCAGATCGAGAATGGATAATAATCGACGATCGTCCGTCTTTATGCTTTTGTAGGATTCGCAGTAAAACGTGTCTCCGTCCTCGATTATTTGGTCGATCACCGCCTCGTTCCAGCAACGTGACTTGTAAACCGTCGTGGTCGCAAACGCCGCTACCGCTATCGCGCCACCCTATTGTTAAATCTTAAGTAGAAATAGTACGTTGTCGTTGAATATACGGAATGTTAATTCGAAGAACGTTGAATTAATAATCCTCTCGAATCAATTTACATCTAATATAATTTTAAGAATTGTACGTAGAAGGACGAACGAAATAAATATTGCACGGTATGACGTAGTCTTTTTTACACGATGCATATTGCACTCGTAAATTGTGAAACGCAGATACGGATCAGAAATTAAAAAAATATTGTCTTTTACACTATATATCGTGACTATATAAATCGTAGCGTCGTTCAAGCTGAACGGACAAATATTTACACCCGTTTAATTACTTTCGACAGAACAATTTTGATTGATATAATTCACAATAACGCATGGATTATAATTTGGTCAAAGCTCTTTGAGTGATGTACGAACGAAGAAATGTTATTGCGCAACTCGTGAGCAACTAAGAACATCCGCGTTAGCGCGGTGCATCACCTGATGGCCTCTGGACAAAGGTGAAAATTTTGGCATGTTGAAATGCGTTAGACCCGAACGTATTCCATACTTGATGCAAGATGGCAATTCAGGTTGGATAGCGATTAGGGAGTACGTGTCGTCGGGTAGATCAAGAAGATCGTTTAGATTTTGATATTCTTCCTCAAGATCCTCGTCCAACTCGTCGCTACTAGGTGCATTTGCATCAGCGGTCACGACATCCTTCGTTACTCTGCCGACGGTATTGATAGTTTCGATCGAAACTACCTCGTCGCACTCGCACAATTGCTTTAATTTATCTCGAAATAACTGTTTTCTTTCCTTTTCCAACTCTAGAACCGATTTTTCCTGTTTCTGATCCTCAAAATCCATTTCCGTCTGTCCTTGATCTTTCAAGCGTCCGTTCGACCGTGTTGATACTCGTTGCTTCTGATTTTTGAGTAGGTTACTTTCGAAATGCTAAAGATAGATTCGAATTCCCTGTCCGGTATAACCTCTAACCTATTCTGCTTTGGAAATGAAACTGAAAAATTTGAGAGTAATCGCTTTATTTCGCTATTAACATTCGTCGATCGAACATCGCGTATTACTTCACGATTAATTATGCCTCTTGTACGTACCATCGTAAATAAAGATTCGGTAAAATCTTACATTTTTGCCACTTGAAATTTTAATGTTTTTTGAGAATGTACGTCGGTAAACTTTAACTGTAAACAGTTGAGTCGACATTCGATCCCGTGACATTCTTCACGCGAAGCGTGAGGTTAAGTTCGTTAGAAAAATGTATTTTTGGCCTTCGTAAAATTCATTGTACGTCGCGTGATTGATACTCACGTGTATTTCAAATCTCGTGCCAGATGGATTGGATAACGAAGAACAAATCGTTGGACAAGTCGACGTACTAGGTTTTGCGATCTTAAGATATAACCAAGAAAGTAAATACTCATCTCCGTAACCAACAGGAATATTATGAAACAGTAAATGTATCGAACTTGTATACCCAAATTTACGTCGAAAAACTGGCTGAAATCAATAATTTATATTCAATAGTAAAATGAAATGCAGAATTCTTATTTCCACATAGATTTACATATTGGTTTTCCTTTATCGTTTTTCGTTACAATCGCATAAATCCAATATAACGAAACGCAGCGATGGCAACGCTGAAACGCACGGCGTTTCATCGGTTGGATTGCCAACAATACAGACAATGGAAGAAGCAACAGGCATCGTTATCAAAAGAATCCAAGAAGAAGATGAAGCCTTTTAAACGGAAAGATCGAGTGCAAGATTGTCTCGAGGATGAGAAACTGATGCAGCAAGAGAACGAGAACGATGGCACGTCTGGTACGCAGAAGACGATCGTGACGAATGTCAATTATCGCAAGTGTAAGAAGAAATCCAAAAAAATATCGAAGCGCATCGTGGGGACATCTTTGAAACGAGTTTCTCCAGCTAGCTTGCTACTATCTCGCATACAGCCGCTGCTCACTATTAGAGAACAATTTATAACGCGCCATGTCGACTGTCTTCTTGAAGGTACGTCGGGCACCAAACGTTCCGACGTCGTCGACATCGCACAAACATCTCCGGGTAAGCTCGCTTTCTCCTTGCTTTGGAATTGTCATTTTGCAAGAAATATACCTAGAAAACTCGAGGCTCTATAACATGAAAGATAAAAAGATATTCTAACTTCTGAGTTACGTGTTGGATTGTTGTACATTCCAACGATAAAGTTAATTATTGACGAACACGTGTAGTGACAGCAATAAAGATTGCGTGATTCCTGATGGTATCGGTTTGTGTTTATCGGGAAAAAGGAACTCTCAATGTAGGGACTTACGATTTCAATGAAATTTGTCTTCGCTATTATAGCGTAAAAAGATATTTTTTGTTGCTGAACGAAATTTATTGGGATAAAAGTTTCGTCG
The DNA here is from genome assembly GCA_025433975.1 of Liostenogaster flavolineata. NCBI lineage: Eukaryota > Metazoa > Arthropoda > Insecta > Hymenoptera > Vespidae > Liostenogaster > Liostenogaster flavolineata. Next base: position 70,829 of record JAITYT010001327.1, read on the forward strand.
AATCGATTTACGAAAATCGTACAATCACATAGGATTTTCATTTTACATCTATCAATTTTGATACGCAGTCGCGTGGATTCGATATCCTTGATCTATACAATTTAGTCAGGGCATCACGATGTATCCAAGAACGCAGTTTCCTTTACTACCTTTACGGATAACTTATAATTAATTAGTATTCTTGAATAAAACGTAATTAATTAACAGCTTATTTGAAATGCTGATTCCATCGTTACTCTTCTTCTTTTCTTAGCATGCTTATAACTCGTAAAATTAAGTATTCGTCCATTTGACGTACGTATACTACCAATCAACGATAATAACATATTTAACACTAGATTTGCGCAGAATTCTTGTATACTTATTTCTACAGACACGACAAATTGACGAGTACAAGAAAATTGATATGTCTTTTTAAAAACAATTAATTAGCTTACACAACATTAATTTATACAATGTTAACAAACCTCCCACAATCTGGACCCCCATAAATTATTTGTTTACATTAAAATTACCTCTAACCTTATATTAATTTCGTTTTAGTAATATTTCGTTCATATGTTCTTTGGTTAACTTATGATTCGGTGAAATGTAATTATTTTTGTAACGTGAATTTTAGAACGCAGAGATGAATTTGACAATTATGTTTATGATCATTGTTCTTACTGTTTCAATAAAGTAACGACACTGTAGTTTCGTTAATTCGGCTTTTGGCTGCCTCAGCATACACGAATACATCTGTTTTGTTTACTTCATTACTTTCGGGTGAAATTAGAGAACGAACATTATTTGTACCAGATAAGTTACAATTTTGTTTGCCGGCGGAGGACTGTCTGTGTCTGGTGTTTTTATCCTCTACGGGATTGTCTAGAATAGTTCTGGTCGTATTTCCTTCTTTATTGCACAACCCTTGTGGCTACCAGAATCTGAACCTACGCAGTTCGCGCACGTTAGTTGTTCCGTTCTTTTCCCTTCTGAATATTCGTTCGATTCCTGATCTTCTGCGCACTTCGCGCGTCTGAATCTTTCTCTGCGGTTATTTTCGTATGCTCGTGAGCTTGATATTTCGCACATTGAGTTATATCCCTTGTCAGAAGTTTTATTGACATTTGGTATTAAAAATACATTTTTCAAACTTGTTCGGTGTTGTAGATACGCGCAAAAAAACATACCTTTTGATCAATTCAGTGGATTGTCCGTCTTTGATTCTTTTGTATTAAACGCATTATCACGTTTTAATATGTAATGTTTTGTAATATCATTTACATAATTATCACATCAATGCATAACCACTGCTTCTTCTTCCTATCAATAATTTTTGAAGCCTTATGAATATGAAATTATATCTCACGAGCATGTATAATCGATTCAACGTGTATTGTAACGTGTTCGGGTTACACGGACAGAACGGAAAGTTACGTGACATTAGCAATCCGCGTTCTTATCTAGCCACAGCGTGATCGATTCACATCGCGACAATGCAATCGTCGTATATCAAAGCTTTGAATCCCAAAAAAATCATTAAAAATCAAAAAAGTTTCCGAAAAAGCACCCTATTTACTCGAGGCTAGAAGAAAATAAGGGAATGAAAAAAAGACCTTTTTCCCGATAGCGAATCGCATCGGGAATACGTGAATTACATCTTAGATTGGAATTCCCATTACGTAAATTGAGGAATACCCGTTACGAATTCGATCTTGTTCGGGAAACGAGATGCTAGGGAACGAAAGAAGGAAAGTCGCGGCCGGTGTTCCATGACCGCGCAGTCCTGCTTTGATCGACATACGTGTCGCTTTTAAATTCAGTAGCACGAAGGAGAAGCAGAAGAACGAGAAAAACTCGCAAGCGTGACAAGTCCGCGAAAAAGGAAGACGAGGACGTCGATAAAGCAGCAACGTCAGAGAGAAACGACGAAACTAAAGGGACCACTGCGACCGACGATGAGAAAGAATCACCCGAGAGAAAGGTTAAGCGCAAAAAGGACAAGTTCTGGTGTAAAAAGATCGAAAGGAAACGCAGCAAGATAAAAAGAAAAGAAGGGAGAGACACGAAGGAAATCAAGTGCGAGAGCGTTTGCTCCTTCGACAGCGACGTATGTTTGAAAGGTGAGAGCCAAATTGAGATTTCAAACGGAAATGCGCTCTCAAAGGTACGAAGAAAAGAAAAGTCACGTTAAAAGAACCTTAACTTTCAGTCGCGACTGTGCGTCGACGCACAGTGTCGTTGCATTTGGCTTGCTCGCGGTACCGCTTTACGTTTTGTTTGTCGCCAGTGAGAGCGTTGCATCGTTGACTTCGGTTGTTTGTTTAAAAAGCGAAGACCGACTTCAACGCGGAAAATTTCCTCTTTTTCGAAAAATCAACGAATTAAAATTCGCAAAATAGCAATTTCGAAAGATTACGCGATTTTGGCATACGTTACTGTTAAGCGCGATTGTTATTAATGCAAAGGTTTTCATGGATTAATATGGTCATGATCGACGATGATGCGAACTCATCGATAATATGTACGTATATTTTTTCCTTCGTTCTATTTTTTTAAGCGATACTATTACAAGATTTTTCTGAAATTTACTGAATTATATTTGTTTCGAATTAAAATCAACGGATCGAGACCAAATAGAAGTATTCTAAAGTATGAATTCTCACGCGCTATAAGACGTAATAAATCACGTGCTCTGTTTTTTTTTTTATTACAAATGGATTATCATTTTTTGCCTTTCTCTCTGGCTTCCTATTTCTATATAATTTCACTCTTTTTCCTCTTATCTCTCCTCTATACATATCTCGTATGGTTTAATCCAATTACGCATTACATTCTACTTATCTTGCTATGAATTAGACCCCTTTTATGCAATGTTTCATTATTTAGAAAAGGAGCGATTTAAAAGTAACTCGTTCACGTTGTTCCTCGAGTTACAACTCCTCGTGACTTAGGCGATGCTCTAATATTAATTTTTCTGTTGTAGTATCGCGATATCGTTAAAAACAAGTCCATATCATGGACTGATAAACAAAATCAACGAAACTTACTACTTGCCTACTTAACTTGTCTAATTGGTTCTGTTATGACAAAAAAGTTCGACTATAATTAATTCAATGCCAAACTAAGACGATTGTTATTTCCCCAACTTTTTTACGATTATATACATATGCGCGTACACTTACATAATACAAATAAAAAATAAACTGAGCAAGTGTGAACGATTTTTTTTATATTAAATTTAAATACCTCGTGAAGTTGGCCTTTGAAGATGTTTCTCTTGGAAATCAATTTAATTAACGTCTTTATAAATTCTGGTATGCCACTATCACTAGCGACGTGAAGAACGGCACAGCAACGCGTAGTCGTATATTTTAATGTATTAATTATGGTATACGCTTTCCGCGTTCCTTTTAATTCCTGTTACGAACTAAAAGCGGGATATGATCACATCCATTTTCTAATTCATCGATATTCTCAGCTTCTACCTCCGTTTTCTTCTGAATGTTTTATACAATCATGTTTCTTGCAGGTGTAGTGCTAACCGCGGATGACAAGAAAAAGATTGCTGATAATCGTAAATTGACCCGATCCGAGACAAAGAATACCAACGAACATAAAAAAAATATAGATTAAAAATGGATAAATAAGAAATGAGTGCGAAGGAAACGAAAATGGAAAATAGAAAAGAAATGATTTCAAATGATATTTACAGTTGTTTAAAGTTTGACCATGCGAAGGAAGATGTAATGTTAATAGATATCAAAGTATCTTGGTGAATGCTGTTTCTTTATTTCTAAAATATCATGCTCTAAATTAATAAAACAAAATTTTAAAATTACGACAGAAACGAAGTATAGTTCATATATTTAATAACCCCTCATAATAATCAAATATATTCCCTGCATGCGGAACGGTACTCAATGAATAGTGTTCATTGTCTCTTAAAGCTTCCTTGAAGTTTTTCTTTTTCTTTAAGCAAACCAAAATTAAAGAAAAAAAGCCATAAAATTGATAATAACTTTTCCATATCATTTAATATAAAGAAGTGAATGTTCATGAAATCGTGGATCATAGATCTTAGTATAATGCCATACAGCATTTTATATTTTTGAATGGAAACAGATTTGACACGTTCTTAGTATTGTCTTCTAGCAAATGCTACAGTAAGAACAAATTGTGCAAAAAGAATAGATCTTAACTAAGAATTCAGTACGTTTTGTATATTGGTTATATCAAAGATAAATATAATATTAATTTTAGTTATTGATAAAAGTCTTATATGTTTAAAGTTGAAAGCTATTTTGAAATATCTCTTAATATAATTTTTAATAGTCGCAATCGATGATTATGGTGTGAAATAATCAAAAGATTTATGTTTGGTGTCATTTGTTTAACGAATTACCTCGTAAAAATGTAACGTTATATATTAATCTATTTAAAGTAAACGTGAACTCTGGGAGTCATCGATACATGTGAAAGGTATAGAAATAAATCGTGTTCTGTTGGCTTATTGACCCGTGTTTCTTATCTCTTTACTCGTTGATAGTAGACGCTTTCTCACTCTGTGTCTTATACTGTAGCGTATTTATGCAAAATATTGTATAATTTTATCTTTTATAGAAATCACGTGAAATAGAAAAAGCTTTTCCATGAGCTCACTAATATACAAGTATCTAATAAGATTAGTCTTAGATTAATTCTAACTTATCTTTAGTACGAGATAGAAAATATCAATACGTCAATATTCATAAAGGCGATCAAAATTTTTGATTATGAAAAAAAATTCCATACACGAAGACTCATCAGCACAAATCTCAAGTATATTTTTAAATTGTCCTCGACCTCTAACCCATAAATCCAATTCATATTTTTGTCCTTTTTCTTTCCTCTTCAGTCTTGATAATTTATCCAAGGACGAAAATTCCGTAAATTGTTTTTGCAATAATTCGATTACGTTATATCGACATCATGAAACGCGAGACGTTTATTTCGCGAGTGAACAAAGTATTGTCTATAAGATCAACAAATAGAGCAGTTGGATTACGTTTAGCGGTTCACGATTAATCCAAAAGTCGAACGTTTACTTTTTTTGTGTGTGTCTTCGGATAGATAGTTGGTCGTTCGTGTGTTTCTCCGTTCAAGAAACGTACTAACTCTTACTCGTACGTGTAAGAGCTCTACATTTTATCACGAAAATGATACTCGTCGATGACACGTTGCGACTCCTTATCGCCGAGGGATCTTGAACCCCTCCGAACGCGGATGCCCGCGGTTGATGCTCAGTACACGGACGAAACTCATCGGAGCAAACATTCGTCCAGAAGCTGCACTAGTTGCGTATTTTCCTCCACAGCAGCGAATGTTTATCCAAACGCGTACGAATTTTCTGTCGCTCCTCGCCCGTAATTCGCACAGTTGAATTCATCGAGATTCAAAGAGTTTTACGCGATACACGCTCAGGTGCATAAGAATTGTCGAAAAAATTGTATTTACCGAAGAAATCGTTTATAAGTCGTCCAGCTCGTATTACTAGAAGAGATCAAGAAGATGTATCCGTTTCCGGGATTACCAAATCGTACGTAATCTACGATTGCTTTCTATTTTTTCTTATCCCAGTTTGCTTCCTCCAAGCTTTCTGTCGTCTATTGCCATTTTTGATCTTAAATAACAGTACGATTTAAAAACGACTCTCTTTCATTGCGAATTGACAGTGAATTACATGTGGCTTAACATTAAAATTTCTGTAATTCGTTAAATTCGTGCGGTACCCATTTATACTTTATTTTTACTTTAATAATCGATTTTAAGTGACGTGAAATTGTCATAGCATGTACGACAAATTTTTAGACTAAATTTAATAAATGTACACTAAAATTTAAATTTGCTGCGTTTCGATTTTCCTTCAAATTCGGCACGAATTTTTCGGACAACCTAATATAATATGATATTGCAATCTCAAGGACCCAAACATTGCCTTTGGTCGATATATTATCGATAGTATCAATATTTTGTAAATAAATTAACAAATTACTATCAACGAGTTAACAGAATTTTTGATAAAATTTTCAATAAGATTCACTTGAGTAAAATCAACTCGTCATTCTCAGTTATAAAGTTGAAAAATATTTAAAGAATACTCTCGTTTGATTAGTATGACACAGCATTTCAATAAATGTATCTTTGAAAAATTTAAAGAAGATCATCACATATTCTCAAAGCTCATAATTATTCCAATATCCAGAGGTTAAAAAAGATATGATATAACGCACCGATCGCCTGAAAAAAGTTTTAAAGCAACTACTGTTTCGCACGTATTATAAAACGTTTATCGACGAATCTTAATAATATTTATTTTATTAAAATAAATAGCATGTGATATATTATTAGCATGTGGTATATGCTAGTTGTGAAAATTGATGAAGCATAGAAAACAAAATTGACAGTAATCGATTTTGAAATTACACGTAAACACTTTCGTATTTCATAAATATATTTTCTTCTCCTTCTCATTCGTATGACGTTTTTTGCGACAATCAACGCGTAAAATTGACGCATATCCATCTAACATCAATGATTTATTGCGATTTAACCAATAAAAGGTGCAATGGATCGGAGATCATTTGAATTTCTTTTTGTATTCGATAATTTTATCATATATAATGCATTTCGTATTAATTTATTTATTTATACATGAATATATACGCGTTTTTGTACGTGTTTGTCAAATTCTTTCTACTTTCTCGTTTCGTTTGAATTACAACCGCTAACTTTGAGAAGAAACGTAATTTAAGTTTCAGTAGAATTAAATTTCGAAAAATTTCAAAAAGTTAAATCTGCGATAGTATCGAGATTATTTTCTTCTATTCTATTTGTGCCTTGAGTGTTCACTTTACTAACTAATGGTTATATTCTAATCTTCGTATAGGAATTATAAATAGAAATTAGAAGTGTGTTTTCGAAATCGATTGCGATAATCGTCGAATATGATGTCGAAGTTAACATTTTAATCAAGCTTCTTCCATACATGTACCTGCCGATGGATATTATTATTAATTTTTGAGATGATCGCAAAAAATGTTCGTTATTAATATTATATAGTACAAATTTCATTCATCCTTTGGCAATTTGAATAACACCTATCGAGCATCGATCCCTTCATCCTTCAATCTCACTTTCCAATCTCCTTATATACAATTGTATACGTGAGGCTATATCTAAGAATAATATCATAAAATTTCATAAATTGATTGTACATATTTTATCATACGTTGCAGGCAAATAGAAGCTGAATACGTTATATGCGTATTGAAGTAGAGTACATAGTAAGCGTATTGTCGTTTCATCACATCATTTCTTTCATTACTCGAAAAAAAAGATACACGATGATCTATGGTGATAAAAAAGATCGTATAGATCGGAGGATAGATCAGCTTGTCACGCGATGCAATGTCACTGACTATCACGTGTCAAACATGATAATACTCGCGTTATACAAAAAACAATTTTGTGATAAAAAATTTAAAAAAAAAATATTTTAATCAATAGTTTTTTTCCGTTTGTTGTGCAATGGAATGATTTAGTTAAATCTTATCTATATCATTTTCAACAGTTGTTATATGCAATAGGAAATGTACAATGATATGTCGATTCTTCTAATTTTAAATGATTAATTAACATAGACGATTCTTCAAATGTTCAAGGTTAAAGGATTAAAGTAAATAGACGACTATATATTTATAGCCATATAGCATTGAAATAATGATTGATGGAATCGTTAAACGACGCTACCAACAACGTGCTTACGTCTGGAGACTAAGAATGACGCACGTGATAGCATTAAAATATATCGTGAAAAAGTATACGGAGATCAAATCAGAGGGAAGACATTCGATGCGATTAAGAATCTGCAAAAAACAATAGTTTCGAAAATATCGTCAGCAAATTGATATACGTCGAGCTACTAATGGATTCTTCGACCATCTGACATTTAATAATGCATACGTATGTATGTAAAATGGCGTGTTAAATAGCAGGGGTATAAAGAATCAATCGAATATTGATAAAATGCAAATACACACACACGCAGTTACTTTTGTCGTATGGTTGGAGCTTCGGGATGTCTTTCACTCCGAACAAGTTTCTTTAATTTTCTGCAAAGGAACGATCGGAATAGTTGTTCCCGAATGTACCCTTCTATATTATTCCACACATTTATTTTATGGACAACCTAAAACGTCTCACTTTCAATCAGCGTTGAATGAATAAAAGATAATATATAATGCGAGACACTTATTCGTATTAACACGTTCACGACGGGATCTTAAATCGTGCATTTTTCCATCAAGCACATATTCTTACCATGATTGTAGTTACGTTGTCCAATTCTTCGGCTGTACGTAGAAAATTCTAAACGAAAGTTCAAAATCGCTCGTTTAACCAGATATACTCCTTATTGTATTAATTGTTCGATTAATTAAATTTCTTTTTAACTTTTTTAACGAAAAGGAAGCTGCGATTACATCCGTTTGTACCACCGATGGCACATCCAGTTTGATGGGATAATGGAGAATGTACTACCGGTGGTATAAAATATCGAGAACGCGTCAACTCTTTTAACAAAAACGTTCTTTGCCCTTTACAAAATTGTAACTAACGCAAAGGGAAAAATATCGTTAAACGAAATCTCAAATCGATTGCTTTCTCTTTAGAAAACACTATCGCTACGAAGTGATCTTTTCGATATCAAAAATTTCTCTCGAGAAAATCGTCGATTGTTCTTTCGAAATCACGCTTTTCCTTCCATCTTCGTTAGGTGGCGAGGATGAGGCGTCGCGTGTCGACGAGCGGCATACTTGAGCACAACGCCTTAGCGAACCTCGCGATCACCATGATAAGAAACACGCCATAAACTAACGGATATACAATGTTCTCCTGGCGATTTAGCGCAAATACAGGCAGCTGTCTCGCGCTAAACTTCAAACTGGGTCTCGGTTCGTCTGAGCGAAAAACATATGGATTCGTGCGGCCGATAGTTACGAGTCTTCTCCGTATCTTGACGTTTTCACGTTCGGGATGCCCCAACGTAATCGTACCGAGCAATTTAACAGAGCGAAACTAGTCAAGGGTTCTCAATCTGTTCTATCGTCCGTATTCACGACTGGACGATCGAACAATCGATCTGAAAATATCGATTTGAACGATTCAAACGATGAAAATATCAATGGACGAATCGATTTGAAAATAAACCGCAACCGGCTATATTGTTAAATAATCAGTTTTATTAATCAATTAGGTAGTCACACCGTCATTCGTCGCAATCGTCTCTCAAAGTTTTACAAACTGATGGAATCCTATTTTGTGGAAATCGAGTGGTTTTTCTTCGAAAATGGTCTTGAGATTCACGTCAACTCTAAACATCATCTACTAACTTTTGCGATCGTCTGATATATTTGAAGCGTTCGTGTAATATTGCTATTAATAATTTTACCAACATAGTCAAATATTTATCGTGACAGTGCAGTGCAGTGTGAACTTAGAAATATAGACAAACGAATGAAAAAATGAAAAAAATTCTAAAAAAATGAAATCCGAATTAAATTAAATTAAATTAAATTAAATTAAATTATATTATATTATATTATATTATATTGAATTTTCATTAAGAGAGATGTGGTAATATTTCTAACAATTCTTTAAGTACGCGATCGGTCGTACAGTAAAAGTATACATGCACCAACGAGTTGTTACGTTTATAAATCTATATAAGCTACTGCTACCGTTTACCACTACCCGCTTCATCATTGCTCTGATTCATCTCCATAATAACGCACAGAAATAAAATACCTAAATGGCCACCCGACACTTCTTCTTCACGTAATTATACCTTTTCATTACTTCTACCTCGACTCATGTATTTCTTAACATCTCGTAAATATTGTGTCATTTCATTACATTATTGCATAACGACACGTAAGTTCGCATCGTGAATAAATACAACAGTCATCGTCTGCTCTTGAATACGGAAAATCAAATAGGAAATAACGCCTCGATTTTGTTGTCTCACATGACACGTTAATTCATTTTCGAAGAGTCCGATCGATGCTGAATTCTGCTGATTTGTGCTTAGTTTACGATTTTTTAGTACTTTGTATGTAGTATCTTTTTTCCTATCGAATATTCGAGAAATAATCCGAATATCACATCACTCTTAATGAAAAATTTTAAAAAGACCGACCGAATTGTTTGGAAATTGTCAATGCATTCAAGTACGAGTAAAAAGATTCGAAGAAGATTAATTTTTTGGTTCACTTCTCAGGAATATCGTTGTTTCTTTTCTATGTCGTGCTTTTTGATCATAATGTCTTTCGAAAGGCTCGATGACGGAACGTAAGTCTTAAGAATCCGTTGAGAACGGAAGGAAGAAATCCAGTTTCCTGGAAGAAGATAGGATCGAGCTATCACCTGTGCACTACTCAGCAACGATAATTGCACGTCGTTAACTTCAATTTCACCAAGCGTTACAATATAGAATCGTGCATTACGCCGAGCTTTCAGAGTTATTAGACACGTTTAAGATCCAATTAGATTTTGTTAATTGAGGCATAATACAAAAAAAAACCCTCGTAGACGTTATTTGTTTACATGAAGATACAAGCGGAGCCAAATCCTAAAAAAGTGGTTAAACGTACTAATTAACCTTCGATTCGAAAGAAAATTGGTAAAAAGCTGTTTTCAAAGTTGCTGAACACAGATTGAAAATCGAAATTACCTCGAAGAAAATTGCGGATCTAACGTGACAAACGATAGTACGAAAAAATATACACGTAAAGTCGCGCCTAAAAAATGGATATACATCGTTTCTCAAGACTATCGAATACAGATCTATAGTTAAAAAAGAATTATCTGATGAAATTAAGGAAGTTCAGGAAGCTCATACCTAAGAAATATATTACAAAGACATCGTGGAGATTTCAAATATAAATATACGACACATTTTCACATTTTTTATATCCGCCATATTCGGTCGACCGCCTTTATTTCCGATAGCTTTGGTTTTTTACCAACGATTCAAACATTTGCCACGCAGTACCTACAGAGTTTGTCGTATCTTTTCTGGGAAGCTTTTACCACTATCAACTAACAAGTTTGTCAAAATACGCAAGAACCGAAGCACCTCTGGCTTGCCCCGCGAATGAAAAACAACAACGACGAACCAGTTGGGTAAAGCCGCATCACCGTTCACATCTGGAATTCCCCACTTTTTCTCTTCTACTTTATGACATTGATGCTGGCCGCTCCGGTTCTTCTCCTTTCCACCCTTTACACATAATTGCTCCTTTATTTTCTCTCTTTTTACATTCTTCCTTTTTCTCTTCGCCTCCCTCCTTCGTTCGCCAAAGTCTCGTTCTTTGATTACCGATTTTTATACTAGTTCATGTTCCTTTTTTATTGTTTCTCCATATTCTTTCATTTCGCTTTTCTCTCAGAATCGATAGATAATTACATATTTCATAAATATCAATTTTCAATGGGTTTCGAATAAAGAAAACGAAACGAAAAGAAGAAAAGACGAAAAGATAGAAAATTATTACGTCGCTACAAGAGAATTCTACGCTCTTTGTTCTCGCTTTTCAAGTACTAAATCAACGCCAAAATGGTGTTGGTGACAATCGCACCAAAATAAATAAACTGTCACTCGCAGATAAAAATAGTTTTAACCTTTCAAAAATCACTACACGAAACATCGAATCTTTTAACTCTTAGCGTATCATCAATTATATTGAAAAATAATTATATTATTCGCCATATATATATATATATATATATATATATATATATATACCGCCA
>JAITYT010001327.1:164460-175879 GCA_025433975.1 Liostenogaster flavolineata
GCATTTATTCTACATTCGTTAACAGTAATTTTGTATAAGATCGATAAAAAAGGCCTTTTCTTTTCCATTATCGTTCTATGCTTCGATACTGCTATGAAACGCTATTCATCCTACGTCTGTTGATTTACTCACACCATTTACCCGTCTCACAAAGGAGAATTCATCCATTATGTTCGAGCAGTAAACAATGCTAAAACTTGTTTATCGACAGATCGTTATGTAGTGGTATCACCGACGTTATATGAGATTACTTTTCGGCGGAGTCTACCACCGTCAAACTTCTATGTGGATAGAAGTCACCGTGTCACTATCGCGAACTTCGTAGATCGATAGGCGTTACTTTAACCTCGTCTAACATTCCTGCTTGTCTAGCTACTAGATTAACATACTTGCGCTTTCTCTTTTTTCCTTTGTCACTTGAGAGTGACATTTACATGTGTAAAGTAACTTCGCGTTTTGTTGTTGTAAAGTAAATAAAGTAACGTCGCGTACAATGAATTCTATATCTTAATAAATGTAAATAATTATGATATACGACTTTGGAATAAGTTTTCTGTGAAACGATGGTAAAGAACTATATTTTAGAAAATAAGCTTTCGGTTGAAGTCCTTTTAATATTTTGAAAAATTATTTAATTTGAAATTTCATAGATTAAAACAAATAAACAAACGAAAGGAGAAAAGAAAGTTCTAAAGTCAGTCTAATAAAGTCTAATGAACAGTTTATGAGAATATTCGCTCGCATCTATATATTTTATTTAGAGAGACAAAAGATACTGAGAGTCATCGCAAAATCGTGGGAAGATTATCGTGTAAAATGTGAGAACGCGAAAGGGATAGAATAATATCGATAACCTTGAAGATACTACTTTTTTCAGTTGAATAATTTTAATAAATAACAAAAAAATGTCAAGAGTTTGATAAATAAATTTGGATGGAACCTGTGTGAAATATCGCAAAATTAAAATCGGACACTTCGACTTCCATGGTGTTACTTTTAGAAAGGATGAACAGCTTCTGATATTCTGTGACTTAGTACTTATTAAAGATAGATCTCTCCAAGCACCGCTTAAATTATTTAAATTTAAATGCACCGAACGTTTCTTGATCCATTCACATTTTTGCGATGCACATTGTGGATTGTGCTATTCCCGATTACTTGAATAAGCTCGTGAAATATACACGCATTGACTTTCGAAAAAGAAACGAAGTTATTTCCTTTTACGTTTGCTCAAAGACAAACAATAGAATTTCAGCTCAATTCAGTTGGAGTTACAGCCAAATGGAATTCCGATACGAAGTAACGAGTTTCCCCTTCTTTTTTTTGTTAGATTGCTCATCGCCAGACCGACCAATGTCAGATATGCCGATTATGCCGAAGTTGCGATGCGTGCTATTCCATTATTTCCAGCATCTGCATAAATGCGTGCAACTAGGGTTTTCCTCGATTCACGTGGATCTGCACAATGCCAAACTCACGAATTCCTCATTAAAGCGAGAATACGTCGATGTAGCTCATTATTTCGTTAATAACCACAGGACATTGTTAACGTTAATGGTACTAGTAAGAGCAATAAAGTAGTTCGAAACATTTTGGCATGGAATTATTTCGATTCATTGTAATACCCATGTGAAGCATATCTCGTATACTGCAAACTCTTGCGATTAGTCGTGACTATCAAAACTTAAGGCGTTATCGCGAAAAGGTGAATCGCCTTAGGTTGTCTAGAAAGTTCGTGTTGTTTTTCGTTGGCATCATGGCCTGAATATATCAGAATAGTTAATAACAAATGACCGGAGTATATATTCTGAAAGCTGATGTGGCGACGTAGCTAAGTATGCGAAAGTCGTTCGGTCTACGAGCATACACGCACCTGCGCCAAGGCCGAACATAAATCAACACAAGAGCCTTCAAGGATCGGGTTGCGCATTGTACCCCGATACGCAGGCATTTGCCAAGGGAAATTAGGAGAGACGTTTTCGACAGTCATCTTCCGACCTTCCTACAACGTGGTCGCGTACACATCTTTCATTAAATATAATACAAAGTCAGCGAGTATTATTTATCGATTCCCTTATCGAGAATAGTACCCACAGTGATATTTCAGCCATCTTTAAAAAAAGTTCGCTTAGGATTGTTCAATTTGTATCAGTTTTGTATCCTCTCGAACGTGGATGAAGATAAAGACATTTTAGACTTTTGAAAGGCAAAAATGGCACGCGAGTAACGAATGAAAGATGTGCTGTTTACGGAGAAGGCACTGCAGCTGCAAGAACTGTGCGCATGTGGTTCACAATGTTTACAGCTGATGATTTCAAGACCAAGATTAAGAGTGAATTGATCGCGAATAATTCGCATTACACGACACATAAAGTATCGGATATTAAAAATTGTAATGTATGTGTATGTAAATATGTAAAAATATAGTTGTACATTTTGTAAAGCTTGGCTACATAAATCGTTACGATGTATGGGTATTGCGTAATTTAACAGAAAAAAAAAATTGATAAATCGCATTTTTATCTACGAGTCATTTTACAAACGCAATGAAAACGTATCATTTCCGAAGCAACTAGTGGACGGGTGATGAAAAACGGTTCGTTTAAAATAATATACAGCGAAAAATATTCTGGATTATGCAATATGAGCTAATTATTCATTCATGAAGCTGATTTTCGTCCAAAGAGAATTGTCAAAGGGAAAGGATTCTCTATAATAAGCTCATATGAAATAATCTGACGATTAATTCAGACAAATATTACTAGCAACTGGACGAACCGAAGACAACGATTCAGGGAAAACCTCTAGAATTGGTTAATCGGAAGGGTGTATCGCGCAAATAAAAAGTAAAATATATTCTATTTAAGAAAACAACTATTATTTGCAAAATATCTGGAAAGACGATCTTCGGTTAACCATCTGTATTATCTAATTTGCTCTTCGATGTCGAATATTTTTATTTTTTAATATTTTTTGTATGTGTGGAAACAAAAAATTTATTCGTAGTGACAAAGTTAGGTCAAACACCTTGTATATCGGTGGTGTAATATATTAATACTTCCTTTATGCCGTGTTTTATGAAACCTGCCTTTCAAATGTAGAGATATAGTACGTATATTTAATAGTAGCGAGAGTATTTTATACAAGAGAAAAGAGAGACGTTTAAAGAAGCGTGTGACGAAACGACTGTCGCGACTATCGAATGTTTGGTCCCTCGAGGATTTTTACGACCCTCGAAAGATACGTGTTTATGACCGTTGACGTTCGAAGTAAGAAATAAATAGTTCCATACGCCCCATAAGGTATCCCGGGTCTCTCGCGATGATTTTTAAGTATCGCTTGGTAGTAGTTTCTCCTTTGATCTTTTGATCACCACCTTTGAATTTCTTCCCCATTCATGGGGAGATCTTTCCTCCATGCCAATTCTTTGAATTTAAATTCAAATAAATTCCCGCGCGGAAGGGTTCTCACGAAGATTCGACGGGTTTATTATCGTGTAATTTCACGTAAATAAGTGAGCGAACGAACGAACAAACGTACAAACAAACGGCCGAATACGTGTAAGCGTTCAACTGCTCGAGATACAGCAGACAGGAATATAACGAGAATGCCATCTCTGACTACAAACTGCTCGCTTCGAGGAGGAAGAAGCTACGATTCGAAGAGGGAAACCTTCGAGCTATTCGTGAATTACTGCGCTCGCGATTGTCATGGAATACGTTTGACGATATTTTGTCAGGTAATTCGCTAGTCAAGTGCAGTGGCTTGTTCTATCTAATTAAAGGAACCACGCGAATATCTACATGAAATAGACAAAGCACGACGGAATACTTTGTCCTCCTTCGACATTTTGTCTCTGTCGCGTAACACACAGCAACGAAACGATACAATTCGAATATCATAGTTTCTTGCCAATTTTCCAATGAGAAAGCTTATTGTCCATCGTTCTTCTGTTTATCGATTAAAATGGTTCGTTGTGTTTGTTATGTATGTCGTTAAATTCTTGGGAAAAAATTCTGTTTACTTTCGGTCACAAGAATAAAATCAACGGTTGTGGACGCATCGAATCCACAAAAGTGGTTAAATATTATAATTTATACAATACGAATTATATCGCATTTTGTTAATAAAAAATGATCGTATATCCGTTCGAAAATATTGTAAATATGGCGCGTACGAACGTATCCATCTATTACAGATTATTATATTTTTCGCTTATGCAATTCGAAGCAGCGATATCGTATTACTCTCTGTACCGGAACGACGAAAAGGAATCCTATATTTTATGGGGAAATTGAGAAATATAATACGAAATCCCATAGCTACTCAAAGAAAAATTATAAAGTTCGCAAATGTTCGCGACAAATTGTAAATTTCAATAAATAGAAGAAATTATAATACTGGAATATGGTTTGCAAAAAAATGAAACTAGTATAGGAAAAATTGGGTAGATAATGAAAGAAAGAAGATGTTATGTTAAATGAGTATATTTCCTATTATTAATATTTAATCTCGGGCTGGACGTTTGTAATAGTTAATCGCAAAAGTATATCGTCTTCTCTCGTTACCGTCTTTGATCCTATAGCCAGGACAGACATCGAATAAACTATGCATCTTGTTTCTTATATTGGTCACTTGAACCCTCCGAAATGACAAAACATTCATTTACTTCTCGGTTACTAGAAGAAACCAACCGCATCTTTTCGACCACGTTTGTCCTATCGTCCTGGATCCTAGATTAGTATTTATTTTGACAGCGAGAAAATAATGTTCATTTTTTGGAATCGTCCAACTAGACACTGCAGCTCATCACGAATGAAACGACATCAAGAGATTCAGTAATAGAAGTTTATCTGGTAACGTTAGCATTATCGAGTTTGTTCTTTAATTGTTTGTTTCGCATTTCAAAGTTAATCGAATACACATCGTTCGAATATCAATGAATAATTAAAGGCAAGCATTTGTGCCTGTACAGACTACAAATTCCACATAGAAAACTTTTTCATTCGTAGTAAAATATCATTGACGACCGAATATCTGTAATGCGCGCTCTGTATTACACTTCGCTACAGGGTTAACGACGTATTTCAAGCTTAATGAACTTTCCACGCTTTCAAAGAACTCGTAAACAAGTCGGCGAGTTAGTCCAATTAATTTATCATTAGTGATAAATTCAGAAAATTGCTTTTATGCACCTTCATTTTTCATTTTTTCTGTATTCGTCCATCGTTCTCTCGATCCATACACGTAAAACACTAATAGACATTTCAGACAAACAAAAATCCAGCTCCTATCCTCGTATACTTTGCGAAAGATGTCCGTTATTTCTCTAGACGATGCTAACGCAGTATAAATCAGGCATTAAGTCCGATTCCAGATTCGTTTGCTTTTTCCAGAAAGAGAAAATGATTCTGTGTACTGAGTTTGAATGACATTCTGCCGAGTACGGTGATGGTACATATCCCATCGCCTTTGACGTTGAATATATCACGATCGATTCAGGGCGCCGTACCAGCCTCCACGCAGCGGACGGCAGAAGTAGTTAGGGTCAGAGGAACGACGGATTTATATTGCTTTTGCTACCTATGCGCGTCTTCGTCTTACCTTTCTCGCGTATTCGCACCCCTCTGTTCACTCCTGGTCCCGTGGCTAATGTATATGCGTGAAGACGTAGGAGGAGAGAGGTAGAAAGGTTCTCCCCTCGTCGAGCTAAGGGGCGGAATAATTCTCTCTCTCGTATCCTCTGCTTTTCGTTTTGTTTATCGGATAACCCGAAAACTTTACTTCAAACACGGCAACTTCCGAGGCGCACAGATCGTCCTTCTCGTTGTCGTCGCCTTTATTAGGACACGCTAAGCCGATGCGAGTTAATTTGTGCATTCCCTTTTTTACGTCTCGCTTCTATTCGTCATTCTGCCTCCCTTACTCGCTCGCTCTCTCTTTACCTCTTTCTTCGATTCACGCCACGTTCTTCGTCCGTCGCGTCGTCGCTCTTGAAGCTAACAGAATGGCCAAGTTTTCGCGACAATCAGGAGCGAATTTCCAAGCAGTTTCGAGAGAAAATGTGTCTCGCAAAGTTTTAACTTTTCCTTTTCTCTTTTTTAATTATTCTATCATTTAATTAATTTATATTCAAACGTAAAATGTTTTTCGCCCTTTTAATGGAATGTGTAATAGTAGATGGGAAATTCGATTGCTTCTTTAAAACGATTGTTTGCAATACAGCAATTACAAAATAATTTGATAATTGATTTATTCATAGCGTAGCTTTGTTGTGAAAACAAAACGTCTTTGATTTTTCTTTCGAATGCATACAATAATCGCTTTACTAGACGTTGAAGTGTTTCTTTACAAAATGTTTTCGATAATTCTCTTATCCATAACGAGTTGCGTATGACGTTCCTTTTAAGTAACAAGTTCACAAGACGATTTGTATGTCTGTACGTAATTGTAGAAATCGAGCTAACTATGTCCGGGTCAAGTTTTTTACGGTTAACGCTATCTTCGTTTGTAGAGATCGTAAGGTGGCTCGATGGAACTACCGTGACGATAAGAAGCTTAGAAGCTACCTTTCAAGTTGTTAGATTATTCACGATTCGAGCTTCTTCCATTCTACGCCTACGGAAGCTTTAGTTGGCGTAAGCTCTTTGTTGGCGAGAAAGGTTCTAGACAATCATGAATAACTAATTTGATTCGTTGAGTGTGACGGTTATCAAGTGTCTTGGGATATATGTGAATTTTATTGCTCTACGATTCGTTAAATCGAGGTACGAATCATTTCTATCTGATGTCTACGGGACAGTATCAGTTTCGTCTTACGTATATTGCAAACTTTTATCGAGTGGCATCGATCGAATCAAAATTTATGGGATATTATCAGTGGTGCGTAAAAAAATTAAGATTTCAAGCAACGTGATTTTCTTTGATAGTAGTTTTAATAATAAACGTTACAAATTAACGATTCATATAATTTTGAATTATAATTTCAAAAACGGATACATTGAAAATGAGATGAATGATGGCGATTGTTAATTCAATCACTTTATTGCTGCTAGAGATAAAAGAAATTTTGCAGTAGATTGAGAATGTTAGTCGTAAATGAAAATTTCGCTCCCAGATTACATCGTTCACCCAAATCTATTTTTATGCGGTCCTTTTTTGTGCGACTTTTTATTTGCGATTTTTCTATTCACAGATTCCTAAAAACAGATTCGAGTGTATTTATTTAAAAAGACGTGTTCTTTCAATGATTTAATGTAGCCGTGATTAGCAGGATTTAATCTATCTTCCACTTTATTTAATGTAATTAATATAAATCATTTAAGACGTATAGGAATCTAATAATAAATAGAGATACGTTAGAAGATTTACCATATAATATAAGCAATGAATACAGTTAATGAATTTAAGACGTGAATGCGAAACAATATTATTGGAGGACATACGTTAAGGAAAGTTAATTTGCAGAAGTTATTGCAATATGTTACGAAAATCGATATCGGTTAAAATTAATGGGCTTTAAAAACACACGACCGTAAGCTTCTGAGAAACGAAATTTATTGAGATTATTTGTTTGCAAAATTGCACGTTGATAAAACCGATAGTATCCATCGAACACATAAATAATTGATCATTCTTGTAATTGATATACCACAGAGTATTTAACCGAAGAAGGATTATATCAAGTTCGCAGGAATCAATTTGATTCGCCATAGCTACCGACATAACGAAACCCCGCTGCGCGAAACGATGTTTCGTTTCAAGTAGATATTTGAATGTGTGATATGATCTCGTAGTTTGCATCATAGTAAACCTCCTAATGGGAGAATCTACAAATAGCGTACTCCGTCAAGCGTAAACTTTGGTAATATCTCTCCATCGTTCCCGATAAAATAATCTAATAATACTTGATTCGTACGCGATATCTCTAAAAATGTATTATTTTCCGGTTTATTTTATAATATGTCGTCGTGGGAATAATTATTGGAAATAATTATTTAAAATAATTACTTCACTAAAAATGTAAATGTTGAGGTTCTTGCATAACTTTAAAATACTATTGGCAAAAAGTCTATTCATCTTGGCATATTCCGAAATAAATGTTTTTCGTTCCTGTACGTATCATCCAGGATACACTTAGGAGCTAACTATGGAAATGGCGTGGCATACACGTGGTCGTTACATTACGAGAGAATCGTCGAAATTGTGCTTTGCCTCACTAGTTTAATGTCGTTGACGCCAAGGAATATTTCAGAGAACAAACCGCCGAAGCGAATACATCAAAGAACAAGATCATGTCAGTAAGCTCTCCATATCCGGTAACGAGGCTTCGGGGAAATCGACTTTATGTAAACCAGATAGAGGCCGTCAGAGACTTGGCTGAAGGGTCGTTTCAAATTATAGAACAAACGTTGAAATAGGAACGTCGATGCTCCAAGTGTCGATAAAATGTCAATCACCGACTTACAATAATTATCCGTCGGGCGAAGTTGTGGTTATAAATTTTACAAAGAATAAACGAGATGTCCGATATACTTTACTTACCTATGCAAACTTAACTAGATCGGAAGTTTCGATCCAAAAACTATGTGATCAATAGCCAATATCTATCGAACTCTTTCTGATAACGCTTGTATGTTGTGTATTTAGATATACAGATTTGTATTCAAGTATCACACTTCAAAGTTTCTGTGCTTTTACCAAATATTGAAACTTTGGGAGTGAGAGTTCAACTTTTGCAAATATGTCTTAGATAGATTACCGTAATTTTTCTACTTTCTAATTTGCATTTCTCGATTCGATCTAATATCGTTGTATACATGTATACGTGGAAAAGCTAAATTGCCTAGTGTCATGGTATCGCGTCAAACTTGAAAAGATACGCAATATAGTGATTGTCGAGAGAAAACAGTCGAAAAAAACCCATCAGACCGAAGAGATAATTTATAATCTTTTTTGCTTAATTTTAATCAGGTATTTATTTTATTTTCTTGAATCCTCGACCCTGAGTTGCCTACCGAGTTTTCTACAAATCCGTAAGATCCTACATGTATATAGCTTCATACGAGATATCCGTACTTTATCGTTATATCTTGTCTGTCTATAAAGAACATATTGACTTTAAATCGCACCAGTTGCCACTTGACGCCTTGAATTACGTTACTATCAAACATATGTGTCCAAAGAAGAGCACACACAAGTGTTAAATTCGGAGAATTTATGCCATTCACTGAGAAGATACAGAGAATACAATATTGCTACAAATAAAGATTGTTTCGCGATAAACACCCATAGTAATTTATAAAGTATTCTACGAGTACGATGTGAGTTCTTCCTTCCAAGAATTTCATCAAGATTGGTTGTATTTGTTACAGTGATGTATGCGTTTTGAATAACTGCGACGGTGGTACCAATTATTTCGTAGGATGTATCGATTTTTAATCGAATTTGGCGTCCGATGGTTGTACAAGTACGGTTCACCACGTGCGCACACGATATCTCAATCAATGAATCCATTCGTATTCAAGGTGGCGTATAGGCCAATACACACACCGGCGGTTCGATTATTTAATCGCCTTCTTTTTTTGATATAATAAGGATCGGATAATCCATTTTCAATAACGAAGCACTCTAACAAATCTATTTCAAATGCAACCGTGTTTTATTATGATTGCGCACTCGCTCATGCTTGCGACAGTTATTATACGGAAAGCCTTAAATGAATCTGTTGCCGCGATTTAATAATATTATTTATTATTATTAATCAGACAGTTACCGCGAGTCTGTTACTGATGCAAATTTAACAGATTAATTACATCACAGTGAGAATCAAATGCACCCATTTATCCCCTTAATTTCTTGCGCGACGTAAAATTATATTTTATCGTACTCTATAAGCAGAAATTATTGCGCTTTTGTTCGAAAAAATCATGCAACACAGTGCCGTGATACAGAAGATAAATGTCGTGCTGTATTTTCCGCTAGTCCAGACGCTATACTTACTAATTTTACGACTACATAGATGTGCTTGACAAATGGCAGTGACGCGAAATGTAAGTCGACAATATCATGATGAACTCTTTCCTATAATCACCGATTATATCACTTAATATTTCCTTACGTTTAACATCTTTATCGCTTGTTCACGTTATTATGATCAGTTCGAATAAAATTAAAGAATTTCAACGCTTAAAGAATCTTACAATTGCATTTGATGTCAAAAATTTGACTGTTGCTTATTCACTCATTGATCAATATATAATTTAAATTAAATTGATGAGTTGTCTGAAAGATGGACTACATTGTGATTTTACGTTGACGCGACATTACTTGAATAATACTTTTATCGTTATAAATATCGTTCTTCTTGGGCAATCGCGTAGTCTCTACATCATTGATCGCGTCTGTCTGTTAATTTACACGCCTAACGTGGTTTTTTTTACGAATAATTACTAAAAGAGAAGGAAGAGCGATCGGTTGTTTTCACGGTGTGGCGAGCAG
The DNA here is from genome assembly GCA_025433975.1 of Liostenogaster flavolineata. Lineage (NCBI taxonomy): Eukaryota > Metazoa > Arthropoda > Insecta > Hymenoptera > Vespidae > Liostenogaster > Liostenogaster flavolineata. The sequence goes on from JAITYT010001327.1 coordinate 174,961, forward strand.
ACCGATACATAATTTCGTTTTGTACCGTTAAAGGTGCAAACGTCGACGTTCGCGTTACCTTTAAGGATTTATAGGGGCCTCGGGGTTTCGCCTAACGAGCGTACTGGCTCTGGAATTTTATAAACGAGTTAAGTCTGGCATTTAGCGGCTTTAGAACGGCGATACGTGACTCTTGCACCACCGTTCTTCCACATCCAACATTTTTTGCTGTATCTGGCGTTAAATACATGGGGTTGTCGACTATGTGAAACGGTTTTCTCAATACGTCCCACAAATGCGAGTCACTATTGTTAATACCTACATTAATGAGCGCCTACTCTTTTTCTCTGTACTAATTTCAATGATTTTTTCGTTCTTTCTTTTTTCTCCTTCTCTTTTATCTGTTTTGTGCCATTTATTTTTTCTCTCTTCTTTCTCTTTTATTTTTAAATCTATTTTACGTTTAAAGAGATGTTTAAGTGTTCGTTTCAAGTAGAAAGCTAATTCGAATATATTAAACACATGCGAAGGTTTAGTCTGGCTTGATCAATACATTTCTTCCAAACCGATATCTTAGTAGAATATATCCTCTGATCAGCCAGTTAAATATCGTTTGTTCGACTCGGAGAAAAGATCTTACATTCTTTCGCGTGATTCCTTTAAAAAGTAACGTTAACGAGACGGTTGCCCCAAAGTCATAAGTCTTAATTAATGTCGCGCGGTATTACGTTTAACGGTACGAGCCAACATCCTGCAACGTAGTTTAGGGTAGGTTGGTACGTCGGAGCATGGTCGGTTCGAGTTTACTTTCCAATCGAAAGTGGAAAAGCAGCTAATACGGATAAGAAATATAGTATGTACTTTTACTTTGCTTTCTTCCATGTCCAATATCGGCAAAACTTTCATACTTTTTTAATTTGACCGTCCACAGAAAAAAAAA
>JAITYT010001327.1:175991-200244 GCA_025433975.1 Liostenogaster flavolineata
TCAGCATGTCATGTAGGATTTAATTGTATACGTATGTATAAAAACATATGTGCCGGGTTCTCGAGAACCGGAGATCGATAATTTTGTTATCTCACTGCGTGTGAGTATTTTTCTGCCGCTTTGCACCCGTGTTATTTCGAAAAGTTTATAAACGCGACTCTCAAATAGACAATATTAAATACGTGTATATATGGTTAACGACGAGAGATGCCTCGTTATATTAAATCATAGATCTGTCTGCAGTGTGTTAATTTGAGGCGTGAAATTAACAGTCTGTGTGCGCGCATCAAAACTGTTTACGCATGAAATAGGGTCAAGAGATTTCAAACGTAGAACGTTAATTTTTTAAGGACTAGCGCCCGATATATCGACACTTCTGCTATCGAACGTAAAATTAAATAACTAGTTCTTAGAATGCTAAATACATCTAATTCCAGAGAACCAATTCGTCATCTTAATTATTTTATTTAGTAGTATTATTTTAAATTATAGAATCATTTGAATCATTCTAGAATTGAAGTCCGATAATAACGTGGATAGTGATATCCATTTCGTAGTGTTTCGATACATTGTATTCAAACGTATATAACTGCAAGAAAAAAAGTCAAATGAAAAATATTTTTTATTACTTAATATCCATTTATTTCGATAAAAGAGAGATACCGTATCACAAAGTAACTGTAAATTTTCTGTCAAACTTTCGTCGTCCATGTATCTTATTGCTGTAGCCAGCTCGTTCGAATCAATTTCGTTCAACAAATAATGTCCGCGGCTTAAAAGAGTCACGAGTAAACCTCGCTTGCGTAGTTCGGATGAAAGGAAAAAAAATAAAAAAAGAACGTCGAATTGCCGAAAAAGTAAATGAGTTTGGCAACGACGACGAATTGTCTGGCCGTGATTTTAGGTAGAAACGGAAACAAGCGGAGAAAATAAACTTTAACGTAGAAGATCGAAACGCGAGTGACTCGAGCGAAGATGAGAGGCGACATCGAGCGAACGATGAACGAGAGAAGAAATGAGCTCGATAAATGGGGGAGAAAGACAGAGAACTCGAGGGAAGCCTAATGAGTGCACGTAGAACGTATGTTTAGTATGTCGTCTGTATCCTGCGGTAAAGACATAAACTGGAATAGGGAGAGAGAACAGTCCTGGTTTCCTAAGGTGAGCGGGTACGAGTCTGCGATGGTGGTGGATAAACAAGTGGTAACAAGCTACGTGCTCGGCCTCTCTCTTTCGACCTCTTTCTCTTCCTTCCCCTTGCCCTCCTACTGCCACTACCATTCCCTCTCATTCTTCTTCTCTTCATTCTCTGCCTCTTATCTTCGTACATTCCCTATGACAAATCCACCCTTGGGCTAACATCGTCTTTGCTTCTACGTGCACTCTCGCGTTTCCGTCGCTCTTCGAGACTCCCGAAGGCTCTTGTTTCCGCTCTCCGACTTCTATCTTCTCCCGCTTTTATTTTCTCCATCCTCTTTTGCTTTGTTTTCGGACTTCTGCTTCTCATCTTACCGAACACCAGTACTTCTCTCTAAACTCACGATCGCCCTTTCGGTAGTAGGATTTCACGAATTCCAAATCCACGACACGCGCGATTGATCTCGGAGAAAGGTACTCGTGCAATAAGGGCTCTGCATTCGAGGAAAGACAATCGTGCGTACAAACGATTCGCAGATGAGAAACTCCACGAACATATCCAAGATCGAAATCGTTTTCGCCGCTTTTCTTCAAGATGCGTTCGATACCTTTTTATTCTAATCCTGTCTCACGAGCAAAGTACATCATTTGCATTGTATGACAATTATTGGGTATCCTTTTGTCGGGTTACGTGACAATTTTCGTTCTGACGCACTCGTACGTATTCAATTATTCTGATATTAAACTTATTCGCTTAAGTTACGTTATTAAAAAGCAGTTATTTCGCAACGTACGTTTTGCGTTTATGTTTCTACGTTTTAATATTACGGAATAATATAATGTTTGTGCAAGAATACTTATCTCGATTCGAATTATTTTATTCTTTTCTTCACTTTTCCATTATCTCATTTTGCATGCGTTTGGCTCGTATCATATTGTATTTCTGAATTATAAAAAAATACATTGGAAATAATAGTATCATCCATAATGAAATGAAAATTGTGCGGAATAAAACATGGCTGGTTTAAAATTAGTCGGAAACGAAACAATTTGATTCTATATTTTCTTACGATTACATATCAGAAAACTATTTCACCCACACCTACTGTCTTTTACGTGACGCATTGAATTTTTATTTTAAATCGTTTCTCCTATACGATTGCACAGTGACATATTAACGACATATAACGTCGTTTGCCTGACATATTAACTATGTGTAAGAAGTTTAGTGAATTCACTAAGTATACTAGACTAGTTATAATGGCATAGTTATGATAATTACTTTCGGATATGCATGTCCCGAATACTTTGGGCGCGTTACACTCTGAGAATTAACGTTAATCTATTGGCTAATCTCTTAGCTAATTTACATCCTTCCGAGTAGAACATTAGTCTTTTTCTATATCCTTGGTTTAAAGCGCTCATCTGAACATCTGTTTTTAATATATATCGAAGGTTGGGGCATTTAGCGTCGATAAAAATATATCACAGGAAAGAACGAAGAAAAAAGACTGAAATAATACGAATTTAAAAGGACACTTAGTGATAAAGTAATGCTTAAATAGTTTATTACTCATTTGACTCTATGATAAATACGCGAAGTCTATTTCAGTGTCCTTGAAGTTATTTACCACTTCGAACAAAATTATTTGTACATGAAAAATACAAGCGTCGTTTAATTGTAACGATTAACGCTGTTGAGTTTGGCCGATTTATAATCGCAAAGGTTAAATGAAAACTATTTTACTTTCTTTTGATAGAGATACCTTATGAGATTTTATTGGCTTTTGAATCGTGGTGCTTGCTTTTGTTTTACGCTATCTCTTTACGCGGCTCTTCGTTTCCTCGAAATTTTGACGAATGTCCTTTGTATGCGGTAGAGCGAATTGAAATTTCGTTCGGACAAAGGACGAATAAGTAGGTACGAGCACTTCTCTGTGAATAACTCTGGATGTTGGTCTTGGAAATAGTAAAGCTATGAAGTTTACGGAAGAGAACAGAGCTGTTTCGCTTTTACTCAAATTTCGTAGCATCTTTATTACGAAACTAGAATCTTATGAGATTCGTATCGTACAATATTACAGAGGCGTATAGAAATCGCGTATCGTTATCTAGCCGATAAATCGGAATATTTTTCATTGCATAAGTGATAATGCGGCTACTTATTCACTTATTCGATACGTCTAAAAGGTTTGAACATTAAAATAATTTTTCACGACACGTTATAAACTATATCTTCCGATGTAAACTATTCCTAATTAATATAAAAATGTATATTAATCACCTCTGCGGCTAGAGAATTTTCTACCGCGCGAAAAGAACATCTAGTGATTTCTCTTTTTCGGTATTTTTTTAACTCTTTGTCCGCATACCTTCTATCTACATATCATTGAAATACGAAATTTAGTACGGTAGTACTAAGTCTTTCAGAACCACGTCTTTATCTGCGTAGCATTCAATGAACGACGTCGGAAACATAATTCATCGTTTCATGTTTCAGTTTTTATTATGGATGTGGCAGTGCTTGAAACAAGTACCAACCATATTTCATTCGTTTTAAATGGCTATATAATAAATATAGCCTTACCATTATTCTCTGCATGCATTGTGATATAATCTAATAATAAACAGTATAACGAACAAAAATTATACAATGCAATAATTATTTATTATCGTTCAACTGGCGATATTGACCAAGAAAATACACATACATTTTGAATATTATCTATTTGAATATCGAAAAGAACGCGTAGAAAAATATTTTTGTTGTTTATAAGTTATTAATGTTAAGTTAATTGTGTGGCTTTCTTAAACGAGTATTTATATTAAATCCATAAAATAGATTTGTGTTTAATATATTGAGAAACTTTGGAAAAGTCAATAAAAGGTGTAGAAATTTCTGTTATTTTTTAAGCTCATTGGCTTGATAATTTTCACAATTTTAGCAAAAATTTAACTTGCGTGTTCTATCTTAAATCATCTTGAGAAATAACAGAGAAGAGGAGAATTGCTTTAGTTCTCGCGGGGGAAGAGTCGGCTATTCTAATGTTATAGAGGTTCCGTACATTTATTTATCTTGCCTGTGTTATTCTTTACGAAATTATGTTACATCTTTACAGTTATTAGTCGTTATTACAGTTAATTATCTTTACAGTTACAAGACGTCATCGAATTTTTTGTCTGGTTTGAATTTTTATTCTCTTTTTGGATTTTTCTTTAATGTTGGTAACAAATGTGATTCCGCATACCGAATTTTTGCTCGAAATTGACTTTATTTCGAGTACATGACGATTTCATTACAAATCGACGTCATATCGATGACATAGAGTACACCGATTTTTGTGCAAAAGCTGCATATTACTTTTTTCTACATTGTTCCAAGTAACGCGAGTTTTCCACGTCAATTTTCGTGATCTAAGATTGAATTTTTTTTTTCTATTCTTGTATTCTATTACAATCACCTTGATTGTTTAATCGCTTGATCAAAGTTTCATTGAAAAATTAGAAGATCTACCCTAAGGGGATTAAACTTAATCTCTTTCATCTGGTTATCACAGAAGGAAAAACGGAGGGTAAAACGAAACAAAAGAAAGAAATTGAATTCGACCTTCTTTAAATATTTCAACTCGAGTTTTTACTTCGACATTTCTTACTTTTATTTTTGTTTCAAGGTATTTCAGTTTGACGTCTAAAATGTTCTAATTCTAACACGATTTACTCCAGAAAAAGAATTTAACTCATAGAAACTAGAGATCCGCAATGCAAATTCGACATAAGACACAAAGGTAAATAAAGGAAAAAGATCCATTGTGAAATATTAATTAAAAGTACTTCGTTATTCGATGAACATCTTCCCGCTTCGTCGTGTTCGCGAAGCTTTATATTTATTACCAAACATTAATTTTAGAATATCAAACTAACCAATATCGCAGACTTAGGTTAATGGCTTTATCTAGTGTATAATCATCTTTGTGTTCGTTGAAATAAGTTGTCGATAAATTTCCGGATTATTAAGAAAATAAAGCGAGTCATAGGTGAACAATACCAAGAAAAGCATGGGAACGCAAATAAAAATAGTAAAAGAGAAGACCCGCCTCGAGGCCAATATTGACGTCTCTATACGTCGTTCAGATTCTTCCACACTTCATTTTTTTCTTTGCTTTTTTCTTTGCAACGTATAACGGTTCTCGGACACTTTATTTGGACTGAGGTAGTTCGAGCGTAAATCAACCGAAACATGACAGTAGCGGAGGCTCGCCATTGCTCGGACAAAGCAGACGGGAAACGCAAAGCAGCATGTCGGTAAATTGAGAAGCCAAGGTATTGTTAGTTGAAGTGGAAGATAAAAATAGTAAAACCACCATCTGTTTGCTAATATTATCACGCGCACGTACACACGCGCTCGCATCCTCACACGTACATCTTACGTTTTAGAGAAAATCGAATACTTCTCGCTTTGTTAATAAAGCAAAACTGTCATTGTCTCTTGCAAACCACGTCTAACTTAAATGTTGAAATTAAATAAATACTAATAAACAAAAATATTTGAAATTTTTAAGTTTTGACAAATTTGCCATCTCGAATTTTAATCTGTTCACGGTACGCTTACACTTTCTTCGCTGTTTCAAACTACTATCTGTTCGTTATATGAGTTCACTCAATTTCGGTTACTCGCGAAAAATCGCATTCGCACTCGTTTCGTTCATTTATCCTTTTACACTTTTTCGTTTCGCATGATACATTTCATTTGTATTTACACTTAGCAAAAATTTATAAACTACGCGATTCAAGCATGACAGCTCGGTTCGATATTGAGAGTAATTTCGACCTAGAATCAGACCGAAAGCCTGGATAATATTTATTCCCATGTATGTTTTCTTGTTTCCTATAAATCTGTTTTATTAATACGGTTTATTTATTAGTAGCGAAGATTACGGATATACGACAGGAACAAGGCGCGCCTGTTGCTGCTAACGACGTTGCCAAGTGATACAATTGAAAAGAGATCTAACAAAGAGTGACGCACGGGCCAAACGGTATCATGGATTTAAATCGGTGACAGAAAAAAAGGGGGAACGAGGAAAAAGAGATAGTGATAAAAAAGAGAAAGAGAGAAGATAATCGCACCGATACTATACCGTTTCGATTTTCTCTATTCTTTACCCTTCTTGTCCAACAGTCAGGCTCGTCGATTCAATTAATGTCGATTTAATTACAACATTTCGCATCGAAGCTGCCATCGCCCTGCGGGAATCTATCGAAAACTACCCTTGTCTCGTTTGTTCAATGCAGTACGATGCGCAAAGGGGATGCCAGAAATGTTGTCCGAAGTAATGGAGATACAATCGCGTCGTTATTACAAGCCTGTTTTTTATATACATATTTGTTTGACAGCATTACTCGTTTAGTTTTTCAACGTATTTTTCTTTTATCGCATCAGGCGCACGATTTTTAATATTTTTAACGCGGAAATTGAAATTATTCAATGCCGAATGTACTGCCATCGATACATAATCAATATTATCGCGTCATATTTAATATTTAATGTTAAATAATAATATTTAACATGTAGGAGTTAGATATATGTTTACACAATATAGAGCATTCTGTGAAATGCGATCATAAATATTCTGTTTTGACATTTATAAATATACACGGTCAGACATATGAAAAACCTTATTCGAAATTATTATTATTTCTTTGAATGAGATGATGTACTTATAATCACATTACGATGCTAGATTTAAAATCCAGTTTAATATACTTTAATATACATAGAAAAATGACACGGAACGATAACAATAAGTTTTTATAATTAGGATAATTTTATTTGAAGATTTACTGTCGATGAAATTTATCAGAAGTGTATGTTTTAAAATTCTATGTCACAAAAGAAACAGAAAACTATAGTGGGCCTTTTATGGATTTGGCATGTTACAAACATTTTCATTACTCAACCGTACTTTTCACTTTGATGGAAACTTTCTATCGAGCGAATGCTACGGATTCATCGATTTTTTAGTTACCGTACTCGTATCATCTTTTCTTCGTAGAATACGAAACTGTTCAAGCTTCCATTACGCAAATGAGCTGTTGCTTCATCAAATATTACCTAGGACTTTTATCATCGCATCAAAGAATTTTGGAAATAAATTAGAATTTTTCTAAAAGCATTTGCATTTTGAATTTGTCAAATTATATAGACAATTATTACATGCAATATTTTAATGTTAACCTTTTATTATATATTATATATTACATATTATATATTATATATATAACCTATTTTAATTCCTACGTATAATTTTATTATTCTGAGAATATTAGGACAAGTGTTAACTCCACGATCGAATCATCGTGTAATGCTTATCTCACAACGAAGCTTCGTCTTTCTGCATTTATACATATATTGTCGCGCGGGAAGTTGAAGAGAAGTTGAAAAGATTGTCAAGTGAGAAAGGACTAGCGTTCGAAGAACGTAAACGACAAACATCCGTTCTGTCGCGTTACGACGTAGAGTGAAAAACAAGGATAGGCGCGGAAGATTTCGAGCGTCGTTACGTATAAGTGGTGCAATCCCTTGATAAAGTTTCATTGTTGAAACTTCGTGGCAGATCGCAGCTGCAGCAAGCTGTGCAGTGGAACGCGTACAAGTTGCCGGACGTTATCGACTATAATCCAAATCCTACCGCAAGTGTGGTTGCATTTCGTGCCTGTACGATAGTAATCCGACCGAAGTAAAAGTCGAATACGGTCAGGAAGGCTGATCTGTCTTACAAGATCGACCTGCAATATGTATAACGTCGTGTCCTCCGTTCCCTCACGAATGCGCTTACGAACAAATTTATGGTTACACGGTGAGTTCGCTCGTTTTATACCGAGTGTTTCGTACTTGTCAACTCCTTCACTCGTATTTTTTTATTCTCGAATATAAGAAAATTCAACGTGAATGCTTAACTCTCGATCGATGATTATTTCAACGCGATTAGTGCTTCTACGCTAATAAATGTAAATGAATCTCGGCGAATATCGATAAGAACCGAACGAATAACGCAAAGAGCGTTACTGAAATTATCTTCTGCCATTCTTACATTTTATCCGCACCATTGCATTCGGCTACTTTGACGTCTTCAAGGCACATTCTCTTAAGACCTTTATCCCATCTACATAAATCCCTCGAGTTTCTTTCCGTCTCTTTCTATCTTTTCCATTCTCCACTTTGGACACTCAAGGTTACGCGTAGGCGTGATCGCGGAAGCGTATAATGGTGCCTGCGAAACGGAGACGCGTAAAAAGGTCAAATCGAACTTCCGCTCGAACTGTTGCAATTTCGATCTTTTATCGTAACGCTTTAAACTAGTTTACAAAGCCATTGTTCCACATTCATTGGACGCGATTCTATATTCTTCTCTCGTAACGTGTAAAACGCAAATTGAATGCGCCGCGTCACGTTATACTCGCTTTACTTCGGAAATAGCGGCAATCAGTAAATTCTCGACGATTGCTTATAGTCCACTTACACAGAATCAGTGATAAAGTCTGCGGTTTTCATTAAATATCGTGATTCAAGTGCATATTTTAGAAGATTATTTTTACTCATCTAACTTGTTGCATCTCGGTGCATTCCGTTGTAAGTAATATCGTAATTGTAACAGAAATTATTATGCTTATCACGTCGAAAGAACGTCAATTTGACAAATTGACATCGGTGACTATCAAAACGATTTACTGTTTATTGGTCGGTATAGGTGTTATTTTTATACTTTCTTCACTATAAAGTTTTTGTTACTTATAATTTATAATTTCAATTGCTATTATTATTGAGTAATATGCTTCGGTATCCAACTACTGTACTTTGAAAGACGTAAAATGACTTACATACTGTTAATAAAATGCTTCAACGATTAAAGATATTCACAAAAAATTCGATGCGCCAATGTTTGATTCACTGTATATTACGATTTAATTTTGAAATATGTAAGTATCCTCGTTGAAAAAAATCCTTCTGATTCCAGCATGGTTATAAATCACGGATAATTAGTATCATTAATCTCAGATCGATATTATAAGAAAAAAAGAAATCATCGGGACGTAAGCAAATAGAATTATCTCTTTTGCGAATTTCAATCGGTGATCAGAAAAAGAAAGAAAAAAATAATAAATCGGTAATGAAACCGATTGACAAATTGAAGTTTAACGATCGCTACAAATAAGCTCTTTCCTGACAACTCGAACGCGATTCGTTCGTACGTTCGTTTGATAGTGAAAACTTTCAAAGATTCCTGCCACGGAAACTCGTCAAGCGCTCTCGTATCAGGGCGTGACTTAATGGAGAGACGACCTTTTGTCGTCGACAGCGTCGCTGAATAACGTCGTAAAGGGCGGCATTAAGACTCGACAAACTTATCCGCGAGTCCATCCGATCCGCGATGTAAGTGCGATCGACAGCGTGATGAAATCAGTCGACACGAGCCACTCTAACTGCAAAGTCGAGACGTCGAGAGCTAATGTAGGTATCCACCTAGATAGGTAGACAGGTCGATAGGTACGTTAAGATAGTAGCTAGGTAAGCGGAGAAGGTGGTATGTGTAAGTAGGTAGGTAAGGTTAATTTCGTAGCGAGGAACGCTATGGAAAGCAGACTGAAACTACCTTCATTTTGGTGTTTAACCCTCCTGCGTACCTCGAAGGTCTTTCTCGCTTTCCTACCTTCCTTCCTTCCTTCCATCTTTCCTTTCGTTAGGAATCAGCTCATGCGATAGCATCGGCCCGTGGTACTCTCTTGTCAAGAAGAGATGGTGGCCGCCCCATAATTCCCCGAGACGTTTCATGAAATTTCTACGGAATGGAAAGGCTCGACCCACACTGCCGTTGTGTAGTCTCGAATACGTTTGCTAGCGGCAACAGGGCGAAGGAGGAAAGACGTAAGCTAGAAGCAAGAAATAGAAGGAAGAAAGGAAAGAAAAGTACATGTAGGAGAGGTGGAAAGAAGGAAAGAGGAAAGGAAGGAAGGGTAGTTGGCAATGGAAGAACGAACCAAGTTTCTCGGCGATGGAAGATGGTGATTTCTACGAGCGCGGTCGTAAATCATAAAGCAGTCGCAATGGTAAGGGAAGAACTCGCCGATAGCCAGACTCTGAGACCGAACAAAGCGGATGATTCAAAAACTGAATTCGGATTTCTGCTTCTCACGAAACTGAAAGGTGATTTCAGCCCTCTTCGTTACACGTAAGAACACAATTGGGATGTGTGGAGTGAATAATCGTTCGCGAGCTCGCGTGTACTTTATTCACCTCCATCGATATTTGACGAACTTTCACACTGAGACTAGACTAACGTTGGGCAAGCTCATCGAGACGAACCGTAATCGTGAAGTTTTCGATGAAATCCGTAAACTGTCGTACTGTCACGATGTTGATTCCAGTTTCTAAATAGGTTCTAAATAGGCGTTGTTCAAGCGTCTCAATTTAATAAGATCGTGATAGCACTCGTAAGCGGCGCACGTTCGCCTACGATTCGAAATCTACAAAATACGGAGAGATTGCTTTGTACGTTTAGTTTGATTTTTTACTTTGTACACTTATCTCTCTGGTCGTGAAATAATAATTGCAAGTATAATACGTACAGCTATGCGTTGTATGACAAATCGTGCTTTTTTTTAGATATATAGATAGCAATTGAATTGAATTAATTCCAATCTAGTTTATATTTTTTAAACATTTTTAGAGATACGTAAACGAACTTGTACGTGTATGAATGTAATTCATAGTTCGAATAAGGCGTCTACATTTTCGTTGTTCTGGTACTTGTCGTATTTTGGCGGTTCTCCAGAAAGTCATCGTTCGACTCGTCGGCGTGTGTGTCTGTGTAGGTTGCTTGATTTATACACGTCATTCGTCATCGGAAGATGGCCGACCTATATCTTGGTCACCTGGGTCTTCGTACGTCTATTCATCAACCTAACGATTTCTACTTCAGTTTGTAACTATGTCGTGTAGTCGGATTACGATAGGTACACGAGGGTCTCCCATAGAGGAATAAAAAATTTGCATCGTGCGAAGGAATGAGACTTACCGCACCACCTCATAATTTCTTTTTATGGCTTTCTTTCACTTTATATCTTTCTCTCTTTCTGCCATTATCTTTTTTACAACGGCTTGTAACGTGAAAGTTCGGAGATATTATTTCTCCGTACTTCTGCCAATTTTTTGTCGTCAATGTTCTTTCGACACGCGCAGAGTACTTCGCAAATGGAAGGACGCAAAAAAGTCGTGGATTGATTTTATCGTGAGTCACCTTTGACACATTTTTGATGGAGAAGATAGAAATATTCGTTTGAGGAATATATTCGACCTTCGAGTATCAGCGGATGTGAAATATAAAGGTGTTTCTCTACCATCGCGTATTAATGCAATTTACATGTTCGAATTGTATCATTCATTTTTTTGCAAAAAACTTCTTACAATATGATTGTTCATAATGAGAATGAATACGTAACAAAACATTTCAAGTCTTGGTTTTATATTCATATAAATGTTAATAAAATACGTGCAATACGTGCGATATAATCGAATTTTTAAATTAATTCGAGTTCATGCCTAATGTAAAAGTAAGTATTTCTCACTCTCTCATTCTCTTTTTCTCTCTCTCTCTCTGTGAATTTCTATTATATATGTAATACGTGTTAAATAGAATTGGATGACGTAAATATTTCTGGAGATCATTTATAGCACCTTAAATATATATATATAACAGTTTGGGAAGAAGATAAATGAATGGTAGATCAACGTGGCTGCTAATTCAGAATTTACGAGCGTTACTGTCGACACGTCAGCTATGGTCGAAGTCAACTCGACGCGTACTAACTTTTTACATTATAATTTATAACTTTGTAATTTCATGGAAACTGATAGTATTATCTCGATTCTCTTTCCTCGTTTTCATCGAAATTTATTTCCGCATTCTTGATAGCGTATTGCGTTTAAACATTACCAAGAATTAAATGTAGAAAAAATGAACTCTGCATTTAAAAAAAAAATTCCTGCGATTCTATAATTTATAGATCAAAGCGAAAACTTGTTTGGGTAGATAATTTTGAAATTATTTCGATAATTTTATTTATAAAACACAAATTTATACAATTTTAAAGTATAGGATATATCAATACATTAGTAATCGAGAAAACTTGATAAAAGGAAATTAAGTTCTTCGATGTTTAGTTGCTGATTGCGAAGTAATCGTAGATTATAGAAAGACAATTCTCATGATCCGAATATAGCGTACATGAGAGAATTATACGAATACTCTATTATTCATCAATTACGAATTTGTATGATTAATTCGCTCTCAAGCTTTTGATGCGACATAACCGGATATCCTTTTCTAAATCTATAATTGAAACCAAGTTGACGTTCGTAGTCCTTGCTGCATTCCAATTTATAGGGCAACAATAATTTTACTTTCATCCGTGTTACATCCCTCTATGTGCTCCAATGTACAACAATAATGGCGATAAATTATCATGACGAATAGTTGACTGAGATACAGCATTTACGATAGAGGAAAGGCTTGGTTCGATCATAAGACAAAAGGATTTAATTGAAAACATTTAATGAGCCTTGTTCGATAAATTTGTGCACGACACGTCATTTACGTACGTATGACAACCACATTTTCGTAAATATATTGTACCGTTGCACTGGCATTAGCAGTAAAGTTCGATCGAGCGGGAAACGAATTGAATGCAATGCTCGCACGAACGTATGCCACGTAACTGTAGAATAAATAACAAGAGACAGATCAGTCGTTCTAGAGCTATCTAAGAGTGCGCACTAATTAATCTATCCCAAAATATCGTTATATTTTTAATAATAAATGTTATATCGTTCCCGTTTCGAGCTTAATAATTTATAATGCCACCGAGGTGATATCCTACACGCAACATTGGTATCAAAAGTGGGATGCGATAGACTATGACCGTCGTTGAGAGACAGTGACTCCTCGGAGCCCTTCTTAGAGTCTCTTTACGCGACGCTCCAGGGAAACATCAAGGCGATGTTCCAGGAGCAGTGGAAAAAGTTCGTGACGATGTGAAGTGTGAAGCGATCTCGCGTTCTTGAACAAGAAAAAAAGGAAAACGAGACTCTGGCGACCAGAGAAGCAGTCTTATATTAGAGACTGCAAACCTTAGAGGAACTATTTGCGCAGGATGTTCACGTGTCTGGGTTAGCCGAAATAACCGAATAATAAATAAGTCGTGGACCTCCTCGGATCACGTCGCCGCTGGTACACGACTTCTTGCACGACGAGGTGCTGGCGCCTCGGACATTGGGTGGCAATTCTCAGGCCACGTTGGGTTGCGTGGTGAAAGAGCCAATTTTTTATGGGAAATGACCCAGCACGGAATATAGCGCACGAAAGTTTTCCAAGGAAGGAAAGGTCTTACTATCGTTTCTTCCGCGTGTTTCGGGAAATTGCCAATGGAAGAGGTCGAGCCAATCCCATTAGGCTTCTTCGCAAAATCCCTCTCTTACCGAAATCGAAGAATTTTGGAAATAAAGACAAGTTTCGGAGAGGGTGGCTGAACCATCGTTGCTAGTCGCAATCATTTGCAACGTAGAGATCGAATCGACTAGATTGTTATCCAGGCTTATGTCCACGTATTTGATCGCGTTTACATATACTTAACGTCGCCGAGTTCGTAGTGTTCGTAGACTTATATATTCTCATCAAAATCATGGACACGCTCGATTAAGCTAAATTCGAGTTTTCGGCGCCCGAACTTATCTCTTCAATTAGCTAAATTGTTCCCGGTGAAAGCACGAGAGTCGGACATCAACCTGGGTCTCGATCAAAAGAAACGAATAAAAATCCTAAAAAAAATAGAATTAAAAATTTCATTTTCGTGTAATCTATACATTTCGTAGCCATCTTCATTTCAGATGGCAACACTTGTACTGAACTTAAGAAAACTTTGTTCGGTGCCCTGGAGAAACACGTATGAATCTCTCTTGGCACGGAATAGATCGAGGAAACTTATTTGCTAGATTGCGCAAAAAGAAGCACGTTATGGACGAAATATAACTTTATCGAAGTTCATATTGCATTTGTCGTCGTTTTTACTTTATTTTCATCGTACTTTTATCGAACTTGTACCGTATGCTACGACGAGTAGAAATATGAAAACCACGTACGATATCAACGAAAAATTTGTTCATATCGTTAGCAAGGTTAATTTTTCAGACTGCATTCAGCTGTGACGTTTCACTGAATTTTACGCGTACTTTTCGCCTTGAAAATTTTCGTTACTTTTTTTTAGAATATTATATTATATATGCCCTTTACGCTCCAAAAGCACATATTACATATAAGCTTTCATACACGATTTTATTAATAACGAGAACATGAAAACGTGCAATAAATTACAATACACTACGTTACAGCGTACCACAGTAATTTGGGAACCGATTGATGGCATTTTGACGCTTAAAATTCGTCGATAACGACTCATTGTTCGGCCATCAAATGTAGAAAGAGAGAAAGAGAAAGAAAGCAAAAGGATAAAAGACTCTCATCGATTTTACAATCCTTGGAATCTTCATTGAGTTTTTCATCGCGATATTATCTAAAATCACGCGATTCGCCTTAACTTGAACGATTCACCTTTCGATTAAAGAAGCCATTATCACATTTTCACTCCAGTTACTTTGATGATAGGAAAGAGTAGTAGCGACTCTACTCCTTTACGAACGCAAACATCTCACAGAGTGCAAGTACAATGACCAATTCGATACGATAATGGAGAGTTTTCTCCTCCTTTCTTCAACGAATAGTTCCATCTACACTCGGAAGATTTTAGCTTTATTGAGTTCGAATTTATTTTTGATATTTTACAGCTTGGAATTCTAATTCCAATGTATATTATTGTCTGTTCAAAACTGTTTAACTGTATCATACTGTAGAAAAATATTTGTTTAACCTTCTGAGGACTAGCGTCCGATATGTACCGACACCTACATATGTAGCGGCAGAAGAAGCCAAACGTTCGATATGTGAGGATGCCAATAAAACTTTTTTCTCGACGAAACTTTCCAAAAGATAGGATAGGATGAGTCAGAATTCGTGACTCATCGATTGGATAATAAAAACAAACCCCACGCTTCCGGAAGATCTACTAGGATAGCACGTCATCCTTTTCTGTTCTAGTATATCTTATATAAGGATATTACTTAATATTATTATTTTATGAATCGTCACTACGGTGCACACTGACAGTTTTAAACCTTTCTATTTTTAAATAAAGTTTTAACGAGTGTTTAAAACCGATTGTTAATATATAAATCACCTTTAAACTGTGACAAATTTGGCATGACAGGTATATCGACAGATTCACTTTCGTTATATCGAGTAATCCTACATGGTGCGTATCAGTCAGGAGACCCAAGCAAACGATGTTATTGCATTCTACTGTAAAAAGAATATTTCATTCATTCACATGCATTTATCACGTTTCATTTCACATAGTTTTTCAATTACGACTTTTATTCGAGTTTATGGTTTCAACGAGACATTGCTGATGTTTCGAAATTGTTACCCATTAATAAACTATATTTCTCTTTACGGCTTCCTATAATCAAATATTTGATTGCGTTAGTAATTTCAGGGAAATTACAGAGTGTTTAGATAATAGAATCCTAACTGTGGTCAGTGACTGAATTATGTTATCTTCGTACTTAACTGTCAAAAACTTGGCGTTATGTTACTTCAAATAATCTAAACTTAGATAATTGCTACCTTGATTATCACTCGCTCGGTTTTTATTTCATTTAAATAACTATAAAAATACAGGAGCTGCAATAATTTTTATGCGAAAGGGCAAAATTAAATCCCGCGGGGCGCTTTAAATCCGTCCACTAGCGAAAGTGGATTTAAATATTCCGTCCTTAGAAGGTTAAAGCTTATTTTACCGAGATAATAAAAAAAAGTTGGTTCTTTCAGCAAATTAATCGGTGACAGTGATCGTGCAAAAATCCGAGCTAGGTCGGCCTGACTCCAACTCGCTTACAAGACACGTTGCAATTCGGATGTAATTAATTGATCTACTGAAATTTTCGACGTCGATCTCAAGGACCATTAGTCAAAAACGATGAAATATTTCACGATAGTCTGCAGCAAACGATAATTGAAGATAGAAACGGAAAAAATGAAGAGAAGAAACATTGCTTGGCAAGATTGAGAATCATTTGGTCGATTAGTGTCATACGGCAGTAATGTAATCGAAATTAAGCGCTTTCGTGGATTCGTACAAATGGTTTTGTCGTTCGAGGGTCGCGAACAAAGAGATGTTGGTTTCTTCGTGTCTTCGAGTGGACGATCATCGGCCGTGTCTTCGCAGGAAGAAAGGAAGGAGAACCAGAGAAAGGGTAGGAAACGAACACCGATGATCGAGAAAGGAACAACGAAACGAGAGACTGGAAGAATCACGGAGAATTTTTCGGGTCAACGAACTGTCACCAACAGCACCCAATTTTTCCGCACTTCACCCTTTTGCATTTTCGCTTCGTCCCTTCCTCTTTCTCCCTCTCCTCCGTCTACTAGCTACCGAACCATCCATCGTTCTTCGCGTATTTGTACTTTCTCTTTCCTTCTCTTACTCTCCCGATGCGTTTTGTATCGTATCCTCTTGCACCGTAATAACTCCCTTCGTGATTTTTTTCGGTCGATCGACGGCACTGTTCGATGAATTTCACGTAATTAATAACGATCGATTCTACGGTCGGTGCTTGGCCACGGGTTTCTGTCATTTTAATGTGTCGTTTCGAGCGCGGTGCTACCGTCAGATGCGAATGTACGAAATTTGATTCGCCGCGTAGTTAAACATTAGTATTAATCGAAATAAAATTCTCTCGCTCGTTTCAGTTTGTTTGAGTTACTTTTATTCGGCCTCGCGGCGATTCATGCGCAAACAATCAACGGAGGGGTTCGCGCACGACGTGACGGCCGATTACAAACCCACCGTTCAAATTATCATGGCACTCGATGCATCGATGGCATCTAGGCCGTATAATCAAAATCTAATCGGCTCGATGATTTTGATTTCCTTCCCCTAGGAAGAGATCGATTCATAACGATTCTCCGATAGTAAAAAAAATAAAGAAATATTATACGTCCACCTATAGGTTATTTTTACATGAATTTCCACTCGAGAGTTGTTCGGTTTTTTAAAATAAAGGATAGAAAAAGGTTCGTTGTCGTCGATCATGGTCCGTCGAAGCTGTGTTCGACCGTGCATCGTTCTTTGACAGAAAGAAAGTTACGGGCACTTTGCAAATTAATTCCGTTTGCCATGGAAAAACTTTCTTCGAAATTGCGATCTTCTTATCTTTTTTCTTTTTATAGCTGCAGCAAAAAGAAAGGAAAATGAACTGGAGCGGGTCAAAGAATTCTATATTTTAATGAAAAGGATAAAGTAGCTTTTGCTAAGTAATGCATTGTCATTGAAATCATCGACTTCCTATTTTATACGGGAAATAAATATTGTGGAAATAAAACAAGAAGATAATACGAACGAATCGACAACGCGTTAGTCGTTAAATTTAAAGAGTATACGATACGGACAAATCGTTAAATCGATGGACACAACCGATTACAAAAACAATTAAAAGTGGTAAAAACACAAAAGTTGGAATAATTGAAACGGCATATTGTATGTAAATCGCCGGATTCTGGTTTTTGTAGTTTATTGAAAATTTCAACGCGTAGTGTAAATTATTCTCGAAGTAATGAAATCGATAAAATTTAACAAGGCAAAATAAATTTCGACTGGACGTAACCCGTAGTCTCACCGGATCGTGAATGCAAACATACATCGTGTACTCGGTACGATAACTCGTATAGTTGAACAAACGATACGGATTTAACGAACAAAATTAACGAGGTGAACGCGAATGTTTCTCGGCGTGTTAACCTTTTTCCTTAGATCGTTGAAAGATTAGAAATTGCCTGTTAAACGAATAGCGAATCATTCAGTCAAGAACACAGAGAAACGTTTGGTGATTCGTGATTCAATTTACTACAATGACTGACAAAAAAGATCAGATTCAGCTTTCAATCGTTCATCGACTACTTCAAATTCGATTCTGTAGAAATTTGTTGGATGAGTTTCAGTTAAGGAGTCACGAGGAAAATGAGGAATATCATTTATAATGTTTTCCATCGAAACAAACGAGGTCACCTTTCGTACTAAGAGCTATTGCTTCTCCTTGGATGTCCAACGTCAGACAATTTCCACAATCGTCCTTTTTATCTTCGCCTCCTATTTTGCATAAATTCTCAACGATTACGAGTATGCGGTGCGATAGGGGAGCTCTTACTTTTACAGAATGCATAAGAGATCTTTAGAGATCAAAGCGCGAGCGGAATACTAAACGTAAGGAATAAACAATGATAAAGAATGAAGCGCGAAAGGGAAGAAAGAGAAGGAGGCAAGAATCATTCGGCTGGAGCCAGTAGGCGATGCCAAAGCCTCGACGTAAATCGTCGATATTCAGAGGGGTGGGTTTAGCTCTCTTAATCCTCGCAATTTCTAATTCGTCAGGAAAATCCACAACCGAAAGCCCCCCGGCGTAAAATGTGCTTAAAGTTGCGACACGACCGACGGCTTCGAAAAGCTCGTCCTTCGCGAACTTATTGTAATCCAGGAAAGCCCCTTTTGCGCTCTTTCCTCCCTTTCTCTTTCCCGTGTCGTTCCCTCTCTCTGTCTTTCTCTTTATGACTATCTCTACCTCCTCTGCGCCATGAAACCAATTCGCGTATATGTACACTAATATCTGAAGCGCGTCGCGCAACTTCTCTTTGTTCCTCGTTCCCTTCCTCTTTCCTCCACCTCCTCTTCCCGTTACAGCCTTACGGAGTCTTTCTCCCTTGTTCTTTCGATTCTCCAGCAGCTCGACAAAGTAAAACTCGCTCGGCGCGTTGTATATCGTAATTCTTAATTTCGCGTCTGCCTTGACGGAAAAAGGTAGAGAAGAGACCGAGAGACGAGTAAGCCAAGAGTAAAAAAGGGCGGTGAAAATGGACGCGAGGTAAGATCGCTTTAATTATCGGGTAATCGATAGAGGTAGAGAACATAGAGAGTATCTTATTTGCACGAAGTCGACCACGGAAAATGACGACGGGGAAGAATAATTATTTCGGGTTGACGAAGTTAAAATGCGAACGTCGCGATATCGGCCGTACCATGAAAAGGGAAGTAAGCGGATAGGCGACGTTCTTTCTCCTCGAGTCTATTCGATGACCAGCGCCATGTCGACGGTAAAGAGTTAGCCATTACAAGAGATTCGATGCCAATCGCATATTTTTTGCCGTTCGTTCCTCTTGTTTTGTCCCACTTGCTTCCTTTTCTTCGAGAATTACGCGCACGACACACGATTTCGTAATTTCGACGAGACCGACGTCGCATTGGGATCCGTCGAAGATCGATAACGTGAACGAAGACGCTTGCACGGACGTTGTCGCGTCGAAACGTTTGCCATCCGTCAATATCCTCGAAAAGGAATCTACGATAGGGTCAAGTTAAAGCCTTTCCTAGTTCGAGGTGATACTCCGGGCAGCAATGAATATCCAAGAGTCAATGCGAATAAGTATCCCTTCAATCTTTATGAAACTTTTCATCTGGCCAAGAGTCATCTTTCCCTGTGCTTCGAGTACTCTATAAACTCGTCCCTTTTCTCGTTTTTTTTCTACTCCTACCAGCCGTACTTGTGTACAGGAAAGCCGCGAAATCCAACGAGGCTTCGTCGTCGTTTTCTTTCGTTTTCTCATCGAATAATATACACACATATACATATCGTTAGCGTGTAATGTCTATGCATGAGACGGCGTAATAGAGAAGATGTGCATCGATAAATATGCGAGCGATTATAGGGCAAGAGATATCGAATCGCCATATGAAATACTTTTCGATATGAAATGTACTTTTTCTTCGGAGATGCGCGAGTGCATCGTAGTGAAGAAGTTGCGATTTTAAAACGTGTGACATTCGATATGAATAAATCATAAATATTTATTCCGTCATTTTGAGGTAGAAAAGTTAACAATTAAAATTCAGGTAAAAGATACGATTTTTTGTTTACCGAAATGCTGTTTAATAACGAAAATAAAAGAAAACAAAGTGAATTTTCTTTCTGTCATAAGAGTATTTCAAAACTACTTCATACGTGATTATGACGTATTGTACAAAAGTGCAGTTAAACTTATCAAATATTATTAAAAAGTTATGATGAATGTACTATTGAATATATGTAGAGATTGGTTTCGTTGATTAAAAAGTGGTTATTTATAGTAACAAAGCAATGCATAAACAAGGTTAAATATGGAGACAGTTGTGTTTTATGATTGGTGCTATTTGATATTTTTTCACGTGGACTGTTATTTTGTGAAAGATTTCGTTAATACTTAAACAATTAAAGGAAGTTATTAATAAAAAATTAGTAAATCGATTACGGACTAATACGCGTAAAATCGAAAGCCTAACGAGGTCACGAACATTGTTTCATTCTTTTTTTCGAAAGTAGAGGAACGACGTACACAATTGTTTGGGTTAGGTATTATCAAAACATCAAAACATCGACAATAGCAGTTCGTTGACCTAGATGACTTACATTGGATCTACGCAGTGTCAGTTTATAAACGATCGTTGTCGCGTGAACGTCGATGAAATAATACTCGTAGTTCCGTCGCATCTTTTGTGTCGCGTCGCGTAGTCCAATGCAGTGCTGTGCAGTGTAGTGAAGTGCAAGTTCAAGTGAAGCGAAGTGCAAGTGGTCACGAGTGACGCAACTTCGAGGGGCTGAAATACCGAAGACCTGCCGACCGGTCATCGTCTCTTCTGTAAGTCGGGTAAGCGCACATGAATTAATTTAATACAATTAAAATTAATTTACCAAGAGATTAATAATATAATTTTGTACGTATTGTTAAATTGGGTCTCTCAAATGTAACAGAACATATACAAGAAATTATTAGTTGTCCATAACTTTCTTTTAATTGATTTTAACGATACCAAATGATTGTCTTTATTGAAAGAAAGAACTTTTGTTAAGAATCTTTTTCTCTATCTGATACAGTTGCGAGTAATCTCACGACGTTGAAAAGTATGCCAATCTGACTGCGTTTGTTTAAACAATGCAGAATTATTGTTTTCAAGGAATTTTGAAACTGTTAGAATTATTATTGTAGACGTTACGCGAGAATGTGAATATAAACTAGAAGTTACTAATTTTTTGTTCATAATTTCCATTGTTTACATATTAAAGAAATCTTACACGAAACAATAGTCCGCGCAAGAAAGAGTCAAATCACAACAGCTATAAAACACATCAACCTTCATATCCCATTTAGTACACGTTTTGCTTTGTTGCGGTAAATTACCATTTTTCAATCATCGAAACGAATCTCTACATATTACTTCCGATAGAGTACATTTTCCACGAAATTTTAGCAACAATCGATAAGATTTAACTGCACGTTTATATCATACGAAAATGTGTGACGTCTGCCTTGCATAATATTCTAATTCATAAAATTCAATTCATTAGTATTTCGCTACACTTCTCTACAATCTTTAATGTATTTCTCTACAATCATTAAAAATAGCAACGGTGCTCGGCTTGTATAGTACAGTCTGTATATATGCATTTATTCACATATATACACATATATGCATTATGCATATTTTGCGTCTATTTATAGAGACGAATGCGTGCATATACCGAAGTCAAATTCATACATAATTTCGACTCACGTGTATGTAATTACGTTCGTAGGTCGCTTGAAATTATTCAGAATCGATGTCACCGAAGCAGTTACGTTTAACTAAGCAATTGACAGGTATTGTTGAACGCTATTGATTTTTCCATTTTACGTGGACATAACAAGAATCGCTACCGCATTGTGTTCGCTGTCGGTTAATTTCATTTTTTTAAAAACGTTCACTGGAGAACAAAGCTTTTACCATGTCTACCGATTAATATTTTTATTCTTCAAATTAAAATTGTTTCTCTGAATTCAGCTACTAAATGAGGAACAAACGATCCACAACGATATTTTCCAGAAAAATCAGTCAGCATTTATTCGAAAAAATCAATATTCGCCAACTGTTCAATTTCTTACGGGGTAACGTAACGAACGACTTTTTGGTACTTCACAATTTCTTTAAGTGCTTCGAACGCCTGATTTCGTTTTGCCTTCTCATCGAAATTCGGTAGAATTCACGGTGAATTCCGACGGTAATGACCGTTGCTAATGGCTGCTGAATTTATTTCTCGATTACAGTTCAATATTCCGATGAATCGCGAATTGGCCGTATAATAAGATGATAGCCCAGGTATTTGTACATGGGTATATACTTAAAAATTTGGGTATACATTGTCGAAAGTTTACGTATACGATATGGTTTATACGATTAATTCGAAGGAAACGATTATTTTTTGCTTAGATCTATCATCGTAGCCGAGTAATGCACCGAAGAAGAAAAAGACCATAATTTATCCGACCTGTTTCTTAATTCAATTTATCGAACTTTTTTCCTTGGCGCTACGTCACCTTGCCTCCATGAAAACCAAAAGTTAAAAACTTTCACCATTCAACCTTCGTTGAAATTACGTGCGTGAAACTTTGTACATCTGGAAAATTAAACTTGCAGATTTGTGACGACACTGTTACTGTCATACAGTTATAATAGGTTTGTCGATATGAAATGTTGATCGTTTTATTAAAAATTAATTATTTGTCTCACAAAAATGATGAAAGATATTTTGTTGAACGTAATTACCATCGTTTGCTATAACAATTTTTTGATAACTTGTGAATGTCATCGTAACAAAATTGTTTTAATTCGATTGTACGCCTCGAAGGATTTTAAGTACAGTAAAACCAATCTCTTTTACTCTTTTCTTTACTCTTCTTCGCATCGATCTTCATGATGGCGGCGTTTCGAGAACGTGAAAACGAACGAAAGGACCTTCGTAGAAATCGCGTAAAAACGTTGAATTCTGAGATGATCGTTTTTGGGTATAACTATCATTGGGTGTTGATCTTATCGACTCGTCGTATTATCCGGGACGAAGCCTGTTTCTCGCTTCTAATAAGAAGGATGCTTCGATGTCGCAAGGAGTTTACGAGAGTCCTTCGATTCGATGGCTGTGACTCACGGAATGGAATTGCATTCGGCGGTGAGAAAGGATCGATCACTCGAGAGAAAGTCGGTATCCTTCGTAATTCTTCTCGACTCTCTTTCTGTCTTTCTACCTCTCCTTCTAGAAAATCCTTTGTCACGCCGTCGTTCTTTCTGCGCGCGCATCGAAAGACGTCCAGGACGATAGAAGTAGGAAGCGGAAAACGAGATCGAGTCAGCCGTGCGATAGGCGAAACTTGCCGATACAACCGTAGGACCGTGCGAAACGGCAGCCATCCATACCGCGGAAAAGTTTAGAAATTTATCAGACGAAGCCCGTCGCCCGAATGAGTTATCGCTCTCGTATGTTCGGATACGTTTTGGAATTATTTATGGTCGACGTGCGTGGATACTCGTAGGATCGTCTCCGCTTTCTTCTCGAGAGAAATGTTTATTGGCCGCGCGCTCAAAGCGATTCGCTGTCGTGAAAATATTGAGAACGATCAGACGACGATGCCACGATGCAAGATGTTCACGGTGACGCTTTCCCCTTTACGCGGCAAGGAAGGAAATTCGGTAGCCGATGAAACGACCTTCTTTTCCCGAGCTGTCGAGATCCTTTCTCTTTACATCGACGATTCGACATCCTATGAACATTTTATTGCATTTTGTTAATGCACTAAGAAACTGATTTTTTACCGTCTCGAAATCGAAGAACTACTGCTGATTGGCTAGTCGCTACGACTGTTGCTCATAGAGTTATTCGTGTTCTGTTAAGGAGACGCAAAAAAGCCTAACGATTTGATTTACATTGAATTATTGGGTTGTCCGGAAAGTTCGTGCCGATTTTCGTTTTTTAAAAATTTATTTATTATTTTTATTATATATTTTATTATATATATAATAAATAATTATATATATTATATAATTAATTTCTTTTCTT
>JAITYT010001327.1:200410-218191 GCA_025433975.1 Liostenogaster flavolineata
TCGGCACGAACTTTCCGGACAACCCAATATTATTTTATCTTGTTTAAGTTATCTTGGCCTACCGTCGCAAACGATCGTCGTAAAACTGATCGTTATTAAAACGATTTTATACTTTAGATTTTTAATCGGTGAATGAGATATCAGTTGCATCTCGGCGAGTCTCTCACCCTGCATCTTTTCAAAAGCTTAGTATTAAAAATCGCGGTACTAAATCCCCGGTAAAGAAGAAACACGAAGCACAGATCGCGTAAGCCTCGACACGAATGATACATATCTCGTTTATGCGATTCCTATTTCCATTTGCACTTCTGAGTAATATTAACGAGTCTTTACGTCGCGCGTCCTTCGTATGCATTGGAATTAAAAATATACGCTCGAGGAAGAGAGTCGCATTAGAGTATCATTGTAGGCAGACTATCTCTTTAGTCGCGGCATCGCGACGCGAGATCCGTTAAAACGCGTTTTCGCATGCGTGTGCGTAGGCACGTACGTACGCAAACGATAACAGGAGCGATGTACGCGACCGGCATAAAGCGGGTTACGCTGTAGTTATCAACGTCGAGAGAGAACGATAAAACGGAATAATATGTAGAGAGGACGTGGCTCTTGCTTTCCTTTTCTTCTCCTCGTTTCTCCCCTTCCTCTCTCTCTCTCTCTCTCTCTCTCTCTTTTGGCATGCGACTCTGTCGCTCCTTCTTTTCCTCCCCCGAGCTTTCTTCGTATCCATTCGATTCTTCGTGGCGCCCTTTCGTCAGTGGCGTAGGCGTCCTTAAGGGTGGAAGTGGCTCTCGATAGTATCTCTCGCCTTGACCCGATTTTTGATATCGACGAATCCACGAAGATCCGGACCGGAATCGTGCCAAGCTCTACAAGTTGTCACGATGGATCTCTCGGTATCGATCGTTTGTCAAGACTGCGCTCGCATTCCTTTGGCAAATTTTTAAACCTTTCCTCGTCTCTGCTCCGACAACTTCTCGATCGCTTCGCCTTTCTTTCGTTCTTTCTTCCTCTCCTATTCTCGCGTAAAATGTGCGATGAAACCAAAAGGACATCGCAAGATTTTTTTCTTTTGGTTTATCGTTCCCCCTCTTCTTGATCTCTAGAGAGAGAGAGAAAGAGATAAAACGGAATAATATGTAGAGAGGACGTGATCTCTTCTCCGCATTTCTTCCTCTCTTTTTCTCTCTCTCTCCCTTTTGGCATTCGATTCCCTGGGTCCGTCTTTTTTTCCTCCGAGCTTTCATGGCGTCCTTTCGTTCCTTCGTGGCGCCCTTTTGTCGGTGGCGTAGGCGTCTTCAAGGATGGAAGTCCACCTTGACCCAATTTTAGATACCGACGAATAAGATTCGGACCGGAGCCGTGCCAAGCTCCACAAGTTGTCACGATGGATCTCTCGGTATCGATCGTTCGAAAGACTGCAGTCACATTGATTTTGGCAAATTTTCAAACCTTTCCTCGTCGCTGCCCCGACAAGTTTTCTATCCTTCTTCCACGCACGGTAATCCTTTACCCTATTTTCCTGTCGGTCGTTTCTCCTTCCTTTCGTTCGTCATTCCTCTCATATTTTCACGTGAAATCTGCGATGGGACGAAAAGGACATGCCACGATTTTATTTTGTTTTTGCAGATTCCCGTTGCCGTTTTTGCTCGACCTCGAGCAGATCCACGTATAAAAATACAGTTTATTCGTGTACGCAATCGATTCGTAAAAAGAATTTGTTGGTCTTTCGGTCGTTCTAATGTCCATTCGATC
This sequence comes from Liostenogaster flavolineata, assembly GCA_025433975.1. Taxonomy (NCBI): domain Eukaryota; kingdom Metazoa; phylum Arthropoda; class Insecta; order Hymenoptera; family Vespidae; genus Liostenogaster; species Liostenogaster flavolineata. The sequence continues at coordinate 202,163 of JAITYT010001327.1, forward strand.
CCGTAAGTAAACGATGGATCGCTTATCGGTTGGCCCTTTTTTAGTCGGTTAGCGCATCGACGATGCCCGACGGCACCGAGGACGTCTCTGAAAAGCGACGAACGAATGATCTGCTCATGGCGTTTCGATTAAATGCTGCGAGAGCCCGCCAAGTGCAATTCCCTTAGTTTTAACTAATAATATTGCCGCCGGTTAAATCGGCTGAAATACGAGAGCTTTCTCCCTCTCCCACCTTTTCGTTTTGTCTCGACCACGGCGCGTACTTTGAGAATCGAAAACGCTGCCTGTCACCGTCACGTTGGAGCGGACTCTAACGCGTTGGATCCACCAAACTGATCGAACTGCCGTTAAACGCGAAGAGGAGACGATCTGTGATCTTAAAATCTTGGCAATGGAGATTCGTTTTTAGTCGAAAACGCGCTATAGAAATTCTTTTTCTTTATAAAAGAAGATTGAACTTGAAAAAGTCGAAATTCTTATAATACACCTATCCTTCGAAAACAAATCGAAATGTGCGTGATTTATTCGAGTATACATTTAACGAGATATGTTTATTTTTCTTTCTTATCGTCGCTTTGTGCATGGAATGTAATTTAACAAGCTCTATTACTTTTTTCCCATTACGTAAGTGATCTAATATTTTCACTTTGGCTTCTAAAGATATTACTTTCTTCTCGACCTTTGTCAACTATACAATTTGTATTAAATCATAGAAATGCAACAAAAATTAGAATTGTTTCTCACTGACCAGTAAACATTTCACGTACATTCGATGTGAGTATACGCGAGTATATTACCATCCTATGACGACTACTTACCAAACTCGACATTTATCGCGTTCTCTGCAATCATAAATTCTTCTTATCGTCGGTAAAGTTATAAAAGACACGATAAACTTTCGAGCCTCTCGAACGGAACTTTTAACGCTGGCGTATCCATTTTAATTCTTCGAATGCTCCTTTACCACGGTCCGTTGAGCGACATTATCGAACGAGATGATTAACCGATCTTAAAGTCGCTTCAGTCTTTATGGCTCGTTCGCATCGATCGATGCGATAAAGAATCCCTTAACGATAATCGATTCATGACCATCCCACCCCTACGATGTTCTCCCGTCACTTCTCTCCTTTTCTTCTCAAAGTCTCGCCTCTCAATAGTGACGCGACGCTCGATCATTTTCACGTCGCGTGTCAGGCGCTTCAATGACTGGCCTTTACTACTTAACGCTCCAGACGTTCGCGCTTGCGTCACGTTGCCTCCTGTCTCTTGAATTTTCTCAAACTTCGTATAGCCAGTCTCGTGCGTGATCTCGGATAGAAAATTACAAGACACGGTAGCTCGTTGTATTTCATCAAACAAAATCGGAATGAGAGGCCATTCGTATCTTTGACCGACTTTCAAGAATGATTTTAACTTCGACTTCGGTCGCGCTACGACGTACAAAATTAAGCGACACGATGTGAAAGCGAATAGTTTCTCTTTCGATTTATTTTATTATTGGTTTTTAATACAATTCAGGTTTTCGTTGAAATATTGGTCGAATGGTACAAAAGTCCATCCTAAATGGATCGTTACGTTTCGCTGAATTATTGCAGTTGTTCGAACCTTTTACGAGCGAAGTTTCTTTTAATCTCACAGTTTGTTTTATTCGTAATACATATAATACATCATTAGGATCTAGTGGTTTCCTTGTGGTCGGAATAAATTAGTTGTTCTCTCTACCGCAATCTACGTTCTTCTACGTCGACGATCGTCGAAGTCAATAGTAGCGTGACGTAACATATCTCGCGAAGGAAACGTCATGGGAGACACGGTGGACGGGTTCGACGGGAAATTTCCACTCGAGAGAAATATTCATACGTCATCGAGCGGTTTTATTTACGACACGAACGCTCTCGAGAAAAGCGATGCTCGAATTATCGCAAGTGTTCGAACTATCCACGAGCGAAATTTCTATCGATCTCACAGTTTATATTGTTTATAATATTGGGTTGTCCGGAAAATTCGCGCCGATTTTGAAGACAAATTTTTTCTTTTTTTTGAAGAAAAAAAGTAAATTATACAATATATATATAATTATTTATTTTATATATATAATAAAGTACATAATAAAAAATATAATATAAATAATAAAATAATAAATAAATAAAATTTAAAAAAAAACGAAAATCGGCACGAACATTCCAGACAACCCAATAAACTAATTCTTAAACGACTAATCCTTTCCTCTACTGCAATGTCGATCTTCATCGCCATCTAAGGCAATAGTAGCGTGACGTATTTCGCATAAGAATCGTCGTAAGAGACACGGTAGAAGGGGAATCCAAAGGAGAATTTCCGCTCGAGAAAAATATTCATACATCATTGAGCGGTTTTATTTACGACAAGAACGACCTCGAGAAAAGCGATGCTCGCCTACGAAGGTCGTATTAAATCATAGCCGTTCTCCGTTGATCCTCTCCAATCTCCCATCTACTCTCTCTTCTTCTCCTTCTTCTCTTCTCCGTTCGTCTCCACCAACAATTTTCATCCCTCTGACATCGAGTACGAAACCATTAATTTTCATTAGGTACCGGCGAAATTCGTCCGGTCATGCGACAGGTTCGGCTAAACGGCGGAGCTGCTGCGTGCCGTGTCCTACGGAGTGACGAAAAAGGAAACAAGAGAGACAGACAGACAAACAGACAGACAGGCAGGGTGGAAGAGCAAGCGGACGAGAAAGCTAAGAAGGACAGGGAAAATCAGGGATAGTCGGTTGAAAAGGGGGTCGAAGGGGTAGTGAGCGGGGAATGGAACGGGTGGTGGGGGATCCGGTGGAAAGAAGGACGAACGAACGAGAAAAGAGGATGAGAAAACAGCACGGAACGGGTACGTGTGTGTACACGCGGTCCGTTCCCTCCTCCCGAGCTGGGATCAGCCCTGGAACAACCCTTCTTCTCTTCTCTGGCCGGTGTTCCATTGCCAATGTGCGTCATACCCTCGCCCCCTCCCCCGCTGGCTGCGGTACCGTTTACCTTCCCCACTCTCGACGTCGTCGCGGTGCCTTTGTCGCGCGGTTTTAGCGGGTTTGCGCAAACTGTAAAGCATTTCCGATGATTCGCAGAACGGTAGCGTATTCCGTTGAAATGGCTTGCACGTACGTCGACGGATGGCGGAGATGGCGCGCGTTTGGTTGACCAAACGAACCATCAGTGTAGGGGGCAATGTCTGAGGCTACGCGTCAACGGGAAGAACGATGGGAATCTTTTTGGAGAGGGGTTGGTACCATCTTACGTCGTTCATATTCTAATCTACGCACGATTGTTTTTGCTTTGCTCTCGATACGGTGGTCGAGATTCTGCGCCATTTCGAAGTTTCATGTATTTCAATCCTTGGTTTAAGCTTATTGCTTAATTGATTGCGGCAGGGCGATAGCACTTCTTTTACGTGTCTGAACGGCACATTTTTGTACTTGACTATAGTAATTGTTTCGTTCGCTAAGTCACCGACATATTCGAGTACTTTTTAATTCGCAGGTCGATAAATTATGAAGGGGAATATTTCCTCGATTTTGTTAGATGTATCGTGACGTTTCCTCTTTTGTCAATCGTTATCAATTAATCATTATTAACATTGAATATATGCAGTTTATTAGTACGGTATGCGCAGAGTGATAAAAATATAACGAAACAGTAAGATAATAACGAATCAGGAAAGAATGGATTCGGAAGCACAATTTTATAAATACTGCTTACAAATATTTGTCGTCCTCGAACGCGTTTTTTATTTCGTTTCTGTAACGTGTGCGATCATATACCCGATAGTGAGGTGGAGTTTCCAATTCGCTGACTGCGTGTGGCTATTCAATAGCGTTGACTCTCTAAACCACCGTTCTTTGTGTACGTACATCCCTTAAACCGCGATCGTGACGTCCTCGGTAATTTAGGACCAAAATGGTAAATTACAAAACAGCGCAAGGAAGAGTTATTTTTAGATTGTAATCGCTTGGACATGGCTGTACTCGAATACTTTCTTGAGACAGGTCGATAGTTAGAAAAGTAGGAAACGAAATACTTCGTTGGTAGAATTTAAAATGTGAAATTGTTAAAATTGAAATAAGATCCAAGCGTGGTCGTATCGGCGCCGAACTGGGCGTAACGGTCTAGCACAGTATACACGACGATATTTTAAATTACAGTTCGTTCGATGAAACGCGAGTCGGAAATATATGGTCGTCCAAGTTGTTTGCTTTCTTCCATCTAGACATAGCCTTGAACCAGTTTCCTAATGCGTAGGTTGCACTGGAGATACAAATACATCCTTTCGAAAATATAAACGATTTGAAGCAGGAAAATGTCTTTCGAAATGAAATTAATTGAAATTAAACATCTTTAATGATGCTTTTGATCTGTAAAACTTGACATCCGATAAAATTTATTCTTTTCGTTATTTTCATAAGCCGAAGGTTTTTTCAAGAAGTATTCAAATTGCAAGTGTTTTTAAATTCGCAATCGAATATGTTTTTCTGCGGAACATTTGCATTTTAACTTGTTAATTGATTGTGTCGCATATACGCATAATTTTTAAAAGTTCATTTTCTGCATAGTTTCGCGTATATAATAAAAAGTAATCTTTATTGATCTTCGAACGAACGGTTTTATAACCGTTTCAGATTGCAATCAGATTGCAAGTTCAGAAGACTGCAATTTCAATTGTAGTCTTCTGCATAAATCGTATTAGAACATAAGATTCTTTGAGCACGTTTATTACCTTCGTAAGGATCAATGCTCTTTGATACAGAAATTTACGAATAAAATACAAGGATTCTTGTTTGCATTAAGAGCAAGTTTTATCTTCAAAACAGAATGAAATATACTATGAATTGTTATACCTTTAAGAAAAGCTTGCAACAAATCCTTATACGCGGATACTCTCAGGATGCATAATTTACATGCAAAGTTACGCTGAAACCACACTTACCGTTTCCGTTACGAACGAAGTAACAAAGTAGCAGGGGCTTCCCGAGAAAGACCGTATTTTCATACGAATGTATAATTCAAAACTTTATACTTCAGTTTTTTCACGAATTAAAAAAATATTTAGTCGCATTGAAATCGATCTCCATTATAGACGCATACAATTTGTCAGATAGCAGACGAATACGTACTGAAGTTAGCTACCAATTCGACAAAACAAAAGAGAATAGAAAGACGAAACGAAACGTCGTAATAATTGGAATTGTACTTTCCAATCGATATCTAAAATTCGATCTCCATTTCTTTATGACCATGTATATATTGTTAGATTTTACGATAAATCGATTGAGAGAAAGAAAAGAAAGAGCGCAACGAAAATCTTTAAATTGATAGAAATATATTTATAATTGCTGTGTTTACGTAATTTTGCAAAACGCTTAACGACAGCTCCTTTGTCACGAAGATGATAGAAATTGCGTTACTTTGAGATCGTCTTTGATTTATATAAAATAATCGCCAGCTTTGTAAAGTTGTTATTGCGAAGTAACAAAAGATTACGATAACAATGCAATCTGATGCAACGCAGCCTTTTCATCGTGCTTTGTTTTAAGCTTTGTTTGAAATCAATGCCTCTACATAACGAAAATATTCGTATGGAAAAAGTATGAATCTGATTCGCACCCGACGAAATTGAACATATTTTCGAACCCCATATCGAATTGTTTCTAATATGGGATGCTTTCCATGATAATTAAAACGTTTCGAATATTACAAAAGCATTGAATACTTAAATGGATTAAATCGCTAAACAGCATTTAATCGTGAACACTCTCTAGTTTGCAAATTCGTTTAAATACTACTTGACTCTCTTTACGCAGCCGCTTTGGTTTTGCGGATGATTTGTTAATGGGTTTTCAATCGAATAAGAGAAACGTATACTCGAAGCATTGTCTATCTAATCTATCTATTATCAGCGGTGTGCATGAGAAAGGGTCAAATTATATCGCTTGTAATTCCTTTGGAGCTGCAGAAATAACGATCTGACGTTTCTATCGCAAACATTTCCATTGTTCCAAGGACGAAAGCAAATAAATCAAATACCATCGAAAGATCTTACAGAAGTATAATTATAACGACGTATTTAACGTTCGTTTTTACTTTTTATCGAATAATTTTTCGGTAACTTATCTGAATCGTATAGTACGTATCTAACTATATCGAACTGAACGTTCGAATAAATTCAATCTACGATCTAGAACCGTTTGCTTCGTCGTTTCGAAATATTTTCACTCGTGTAAATATTGAAGTAAGAATGACGCTCTTCTAAGTCGATAAAAAATTGCCGTTAAATCTTATGGGAAATTTGATTGTGAACTGCGCTGTTAAACGAAGGCCCTTATGTACTTAAGACGTTGCAGAGCATCCCTCGAGAGCACGGCACCACTGACTATAGCAGTGTTCCACAATCTTTTATCTTCCACGGCACAACAACGTTTTTCCGATAATTTCGCGACACACCACACGTAAAAGCTTGCAAATACAAAATTTACAATTATACCTATATGTTTTTATAAGATAACAAACGCAATTGAATAGTTCTATGTACGTAGATATCTACTTTTATATAAAATAGTTTGAATTGTATACCAACACAAGAACAAAAACATATATTTATAGATTATGTGTAAACAAATTTAAATATAAAGTTTGTTGTTTGGTATTTACTTACGTTTGTTTTATACGTTTTATATTTTATATTTGGCTCTATATTAGAAAGTGCTACCCGAAGTTCATGGTCAAGACACTTTAAACACGATCGTTCGTCATTTTTAATTAAAACTAGTGTCGAAAAATCTTATTCGCCTAAGTATTTCGTTGAAAGAAAGAGCAAAATTGCAATGACCTTGTTAGAAATTTAAAAATATTCTTTTTTAACTACTACATAATTACTGCTATGACTAATACTACTACTGTCCGACGACTACTACTACTATTATTACTGAACGAGGGTGCACTTGGTCCACGTCCCTTGTCCCTCTCTGTGGACTGCTACCTTGTCGTAGGGAGGGGGCTTAAGATTTGCGTAAGACTGGTTTGGTTTACGGACCTTTACCAGGAGACGCAGTGGACAGCAAGTCAACTAAACGCGGCCTCATAAACAGAGAAAGGCCAAAGTGTGTTGCTATCCTCGACCTAAGTGTCTAGGGTACACGCACCGTAGGGATATAAACCTGTCTCAGGTGCTATCATCTGTGTGAAGGCATCTCCCGAAATGCGGCACCTAGGAGAGGGGGAGCAGAATAGTCGCAACTCAGCAAACGCGAAGTTCGGCTTAAAGAACATTAGTTATACATAGATGGATGGAGCCGGGAGGAACCATCATCGCAAAAACAGAGTTCCGAACCTACGCCTAGCCAGCGCAAAATGCAGTCTCCAAGCATCTGCAACACCACCAACAGTATTACTCACGCGCTTCCCGGTGTCACGTTCAAATTCGATCGCCTGTGTACTCTAGGCACAGGAGCCACCCCCAGGCTGAGCTAACAGAGCAGGAGGTTTTAGTGAATAGGGCAAGAAAAAGAAATGGTCTACGTCCCATGTGTAAACTCTTGGACAAGAAATACGACGTAGAGAGTGCCTACGATAGCCAGAGGCAGAGCGATGGTGCCCTCCTGCAGATGTCGATGACTATTTTTTATGGTGTCTTTACTTCGACGCATTCCATAGCTTCTAGAAAGTTTGAAATAGGAAGAAAGAAGCTGTGTCCTTTTCTTCATCGCTCTGGTGCATCGACAAGTTTGGTAGACGAAACAAAAGTGCTTCGTCACTTCAACACAAACTTACCGACGCTCGACACTCTGTTTTATGTACAATTTCGACTTAGAGAAATTACATATTGGCAAAAAGTTAGAGAAGTTTTTAACTAGAGTGGTAGTCAAACAATTTTTTTTTATTCTCGAGAAAATCTTCGCAGCACAGCGTTTGGGGTGCTCCGGACTATTTATCGGTAATATAGAATCCTCCCAAAAATCTCTCGCATATATCGCGACGCAGTTGCAGTCACACGTCACACAAATCGATCGTTTAATTTTGCATTTTTGCTGCAATATTCGACGAACGGTATTCTGCTAACTGACCGGGATTCGAGTAACAAAGGAGCGCGTATCTACGTTAATATAATTGGGTCGTTCCACGAATAGCGCGGTTTTTACAATTCTTTGAACTAAAAGTCGGAGAAGGAGGGGATATACTGCATCAACTTGTTACAAAAGCAGGGGGTAAATTTACTTTCTCCTTGTTCTTAGCGCAAGTTTGGAAGAATGCATTATTATACGAAATAATTATGAAGTGCATTGTTATGAAAATTTTATGTATAGGTATTATGAAATTTATATTTTTATAATTTATATATATTGAATATATATATTTATATAATTGGTATTTATGGAATGGCATAATATTTGGCAGTTACGAAGACGCAACACTTTCGTGGAGCTCGTTGCTGAAGTAAGGAACGCGATCGAAAACACGAGCTTTTTTTCCTTTGCGAAGAATAATGGCGGAAGGCGTTAAAAATATTGGTAAATATTCTACGGAGCATTCGACGATATAAATGGCGTTTCTTCGAGTCGGGTCGAAGGAAAACGTGAATCCGTGAAAGTGAGCCTTAGTTGGTCGCAATTCTCAGTGAACTATCTCAGCGAAAAATCGATGAAACCTCGTCGAATTTACTTGCCATTCTTTCCTGTCGGTCAACGTTGAAAGCTCTTGTTTCATCGTGGCAGCGTTTACGTTTAATCACACGCTAAGTCGACAATTTTCGAGCAACTCTCGGCTCAATTTTATTCGAACGAATCGATCATTTCGAAGATTTAGCTATTACCTTACAGCGAGAACGTTAACGACGTGCTCATCGTAAGTATTTATTATATATCGCGAGTTTCGTTCTATCGTCAACCTTCGATTACTGATTTCCTTTACCAATGGAAACAGCTTGTATTTCCAACAGAAAAATTTTCCTGCGCGTGTTGGTAGAATTTTTCGAAAAAAAAAATAAGGAACTAAAAGAAGCTAAAAAAGTCTAACGAAATATCGGCTTCTCACACAAAATTCCCACAAATTTTCTGATGATTTTGTAACGATTCTCTCTACGTCGTTCTCGACTCTAATCGTCTTTCTAATTCGGTGGGTCGAAACGGATGGACTCGCCCGTATCTATTCGAATGCAGGACAACGGCCCGTAGGAATTCGCGCTTCTCTACTTCTCGTGGATACCTGGTTTCGCATGGTTCGTGGTACAAACGCATTCCCAATAATTCGCCAGGTTGGAGATGTCCCAGAGGAATCGCATGCACCGACGATTAACTCGACTTCGTCCCTTCAAATCAGCGATACCAGTTTCCGAGGAAACGATTCCCGTGGGCGTGAAATTCGACGGATGCCTCCGCACCCTTCGTTTCTCCACGATCATACCTCCCATCGTAATACATACGGGATGATCGTAAATTACCTGACCCTTTCGAGCATCGCGCGACGACGTCCATCGACGCCCCTTTCTCCCCCGGTCGCTACCCACGCGCGTTCCGATATTTGCCTTAGGAATACGCCGGACGTAATAAATCGGAATTTCACGAAGATGGAAACGTCCAAGATAATTCCATTCTTCGTTGACTAGCTCGCGAGAATGTATCGGACGACTTTTCTTCTTCTTTATTTTCCTTCGATCGAAGATTCCTTTGACGATTGAGATATAAAAGAATAAATCTCGCGTATTATCTTACAACTGTCAAAGTTGGATTTGTTCACTTCGATCGATGTTGTTATTTATGGCGCGGATCGATCGTCGATTTGCACGCTTTTTCGTCTCACGCAATGATGCTGTACACGTCTGGCACGCGATACGTATTTCTCTGAAATAAAAATCGAAGGAGACGTAAAGGAATTCGGTAGACACGTGTATACACGTGAAAGATGAAGTAAAAACATGGGATATACAGAAAAATAATCGATCTTTATTGCGAATGTATTAAGTTATCTTACAGTTTTTTTTTCAAGCGCGTATACTTGAAACGATGCCATATTTACATAGCGACTTTTGTCTATATTATAAATAAATATTCATTCTCGAGGTCGGTTGCCGCTCTTTACCGATGGGTAGTGGCAAAGAGACGTCGTAGTTCGCTCTCTTTTTTTCTTTTCTTCCTCGAAGGAGGAAAAGCCTTTCAGTCACTTTCGCCCACGGTAAGAGCGAGGCAACGCGTTCTTCATATCTCTACATACGTATATACATAAAGAACATTATCGTATCTCCGAAGATGGAGCACTCGCGTGTGTAGGCGTGCATCATCTTCAAAGGTACAGCAATGCGAGTAAAGGTACAAACGAATTTCAGCGTAATAATACTACCTTTCGGCGTTAAAAATACGTACTAGTCTACGAACTTATACCATCGACTTCTAACATCTTTACGACAGACTTAAGATCAACGTGTATACGTGTTATATCATCTAGAACGAAGCAGGTCTGCCGCTGTTACTCGTACAACAAAGTGATTCGCAGTCGTACGAATAACAATCGTCGACGAAGTTTCGAAGCGGATCGCAACGATCGAATATTCAAATCGGACGCGAACTCGACGATTCGTGCTTTTATGAAAATATCGACGCGTCTCACTTCGAAAGAACGTAGCAACGGCAGATTCGTATCGGATGGCTCTGAACGCATTGAAAGGACGATAAATCGTTTCAACCTCCTCGGGAACGAATTAATCTAACTTTGAAATAAACTCGAGGTTTATCGAAATTATTACTCTTATTCGTGCGAGGTGGCTTCGAGCGTTTATCTCTTGAATATAAAGAAACTGCGAGGAACCAAAGACGATTCGTACGAAGGAAAAATAATTCTAAGTACACGTAAGAGCGTTCGAATCGGCTTGCATCGAATTTAATCGAACGACTTACGCGCCTCGATATCCCGCAAGAGGTTAAGGAATTTTCCAATATTTCTCGACTATCCAAATCTTCCTTCGAATCTCCCTCGTATCTCGGACATAAATTATTTTCAGTCTCCGAATATCCTCGATGCGAGCTTTCAAAGAACCATAGGAAAATAGTACGTAGCCCCGGGGATAAGAACTCGTGGCTTGCTTCGTTCGAGCGACACGAAACTGTGGAGCTACGTACGTCGAGTCACCTTGCTCTCTACCGTATTCCGTGTTTGCACGAAGTACGCATCGATCCACATCGACACCGTGACGCGCCCCTGATTCGCGACGTCGAACTCCTTCTTTTCACAACATTCGCTTTCGAGAGACTCCAGTGACTTTACCACCTTTTAAAACGCGTCAGCTAAATCAACTCAGTAATATCGGCAATACCATCGAAGTCTCTGCAAGTTCGACGGCGTGGACAATAGAACAACAACGCGATGCACCACGAACAAAGACAGCGTCTTGTCGCGACAGGAGATCGATAATTTCTCGAGTCAAAGAAATGAATTTCAGGCCTTTTCGAGATGAAAGAATCGACGGTCGAATAACGTATGTAGAATCGAGGTACGTTGGGATAATTTCTTCAAATCGATAGACACGCGAGATTATCGTTCTCGTAAAAATCGCTATAAAGAAGGCTGATAAGACGTCTACCTGGTGAAAACTGTTAAAATCACCGTTCACCCAGTGCATATGAGATTGGTAGTTCGAATGCCAGTCCGTATGTTTATTCGATAAAGATAAATAGCCACGCTGGAAAATATCGCTCGTAGAAATACGTCTCTTGGAAAAGATTACGTCAGATAGTTATCTGTCGGTCAATAATGACGTCATCGTCTATATTAATAGACCGTACTCTCTTATGCTCAGGAATATTTCCATAAAGAAAATCGATGGGAGTCAGGAATGAACGCTAGGTCGATGATCGAGGTAACGTTTGATTGATCTGATTTGAAAGAAATTAACGAACTGGTTTATTGCGGTCGGGCGTGCCCTTGTATTCAGTTCAGTCTTTATACTGTGGTCAGTCTTCGTCCGGAGTGGGATTTTTTAACCCTTTGAGTACTATGTAGAATTGCCTAATATATTAGAAAATAAATTCAATACGCGAAAACGTTAAATTAAATGTAACCCGAGGTTTACAAAAATGGAATAAAGCGTAAAATTATGAATCATTTAATTTTTATTTCAAAAAAAGAGTCGCTCAGGGCGACGCCGGCATTTTAACGAAAATTTTCCAACGTCGCCTGGTGCGTGACAATAGCGATGTTAACGATGGTAGCGATGGTAAGTCCCAGAGACGAACGCCGACTGTAGCCGACGGTACCGCGAGCTAATTTACACGTGGCAGCTTCTCGTGAACGATTTTTGGTGCGGGATCTAGATCACGGTACATTGGTTAATCAAACCACCATAGCGAAAGGGTGAAAGAGTGAGTGACGGGAAATGGATAATTTCCCGAGCCAAAGAAATTAATTTCAGGCGATAAGGAATTTTATCGAAGTGAAAGAATCGGAATAACGTACGTAGGATCGAGGTAAGTTGGGAGAATTTGTTCGTCTTGATCGGAGCAGCAGGAGCGGCGACAGAAACGACGCGTTTCCTCGATGATATCGTCAACCTTGAAACGCGTGTCTGAAAAGATCGACGAATACGTAGAAAGTGGGTCGATCTAGAGCTCCATTCTGGTGGGAATAATGGCCGGTCGGCGCGCGCGCGCGAACACGCGATACTTCCATCAAGAAAGAGGCAGTGATGGAGGGGAAGGAGATACTCGTATTCGACGATGGTATTCGCATTGCTAGGCGAGAAAATTTAAGTATCAACGCGATAAAGAGCGAAACGATAGCATGAACGAGCACTTCTACGCCACGTTCCTCGTGTCGGGCAAGAGCGATCGCGCCGATCGACGCGATACGTGGTTTCGATCGTCTCGCGGTTTTATCGATAGGCGCTTAACGTTCGATCGTTTCGCCGCGATCGTCTTCGCGCGTGTGCGCGCATGGAGCGACGTCCATCGATATTTTCACATTTTTACGATATTTTTAAGAGCATCGATATCGCTTTCGTTAACGATCGAAATTTCCATTTCGCGAAACTTTTGATATAATTTCCGATCCATTCAGTCTCCCTTCTTTTGGAATATGCGAGACTTATTTTTCATTTGCAAAGCGAATGCTTACGCGCTGTTATGCGAAAGATACGCGGTTGATTTCTTCTAGTAACCGAAATAAAAAACGAACGTTATTTGTTCGAAAGTTGCTGGGAGGAATCAACGGAAGAAATTATAGTATATAAACACGCGTACTCGGCCGAGAACACGGACTCATCATTGTAATTATCGTGTCGTCGTCCATTATATCGTATCTCGTTTTGTATTTATTCATATTAAGTTATTATTTGTTGTGAAGTGAAATATATTTATCCTTTAGCCAGTTAAGCGTGGAATTTAGTTTTAAAAACCCTCCGCAGTGTGCGGAATTAAAATCAAGAAATGACTTTTAGCATTTATTTTTATTATTTATGATTCATTAAGAGCAAGAGTTTTATATTCTTCACAAGTATACACGTCAAACACACTTAACTGGATAACAACCTTCACAGGTTTTTCGAGAGACACGTAGATAGTTGGAAAACGCGAATCGGCTGTACAAACGTGGCACGCACGATCGAGAGGAACTTCTTATTTTCAGAATGTTTCGAAACGTTCGATCCATCGGATCGCTTTGATTCCACGGCTTTCCCGTATCTCACGTAACGACGTATTTACTTTGGGATCAAGCAGCGCGTTTAATTCCCACGATCGCCTTGATCTCGAGCGAGCGCCCTTCCAGGGAAGCCATCCGAACGGACATTTATTTGACTTTCTTTCCTTCGGTAGGGGCAGCCTATTTCTCATTTTCTCGCTTTCGTGCTCCATCGAAACGTATTCTCTCTCCCTTCCTTCTTCCGTTCGAGCCTCGAAAACGCGCTTCGAAGGCCAAGGACGAACATTTTCACGGGAAAGCTTCGCCCGAATTCGCGCGTCCCACGAAACTTTTATCGATGACGCGACCAACTTCGGACAGCGGACGTGCGCCATATGAGGAAACTTTCGAGCGACGATTTTTCAAATTTCAGTCGTTCTTCTTCGTGATCGCACGCTTCCGATCGATGAAATTTCCCGCCAGGACGACGAAGACGACGCTCCGAGTCGGTATTTTCTTGTATCGTTCACCTAATGAAAAAACTTTCGCCTCTCAATTTCACGAACGATCGACAGACAACTCTTGGCCGCGTCGATTGGCCACTTTTTCATCAATTTTACGTATCAGATTTCGATCTGCGGGAGAATTTAACGAGATTCCCGCGAGACCAACGAATGATCGACGCGGCTATCGAATATCGCTAAATACCGAAGTTCATCAAATATTGAAAACGTGCGCGAATTATGTAATACGTAACACGAAACGCGCGAGCAAGGGGCAAACGTGACTGGCAATTCGAATACGGTTCTTCGAGATCGAGACGAGCGCGCCGCGCGTCTCCACCGAACGACGAAATCCTCCCGAAAGCGAACCGATGCTCCCTCCTTCTTCCCTCGACTTCGTGACGATCATATAACGAGCGGGTGAGTCGATAATCGCTTCGAAATCGACAGCGCCGCTGGAATTTCCTCGCTCGACGAAAAAGGAGAGGACCTCGTCTTCCTCGAAGACAATCGAAGCCTGCGGGATGGATTCTGGCTCGACGATCGAGAAGTAATAATAGAGAAAATGTATCGCAAAAAGTATCACAGATATCCGAGAAGTACTTTAGGATCCTCGATGGAAATTTCGCGCTGAACGACCGTAAGAAAATTACGAACGGCTGATATAAACATTTTTTTGCGTAGAAACGCCTCCATCTCCTCGAGCGATATTAAATCGCGTGACGCGAAACGTCGATCCTCGTTACTCGCCAATCGATCGCTTCAAGCGGTTCGACGTACGTTTAACACTTTGCCGGTCGCACATTTATCGTATTCTACTAATTTTAGTAGCATTTTAGTAATAATGTAAGATTTTAACGAAAGACGATCTGGCAAATTGGAAATGGAGAGCAGCGAAAGCAATCGCTTCTCTAAAAATCTCACGTATATATTATATATTTCTACGAAAACTTTATAATGATAAAATAGCATCACCACTGGAGAAAAGTCACGCGTACGTGACAGCGATCGGCAAAGTGTTAAAATTAAAAAAAAAAATTAAGAATCGATTCTTCCTTTTTTTTGAATAATTCGACATTTTATATCGCATGAACTGAAACTGATAATTCCAAGCGAAGTCTGAAAAACGAGGAGGGAGAGGGGTGCAAATAGGATGGAAGTTCCAGGTGTTCCAGGGATTTCTGAGCTCGGAGTTACGAAGTAAGCTAAGAGTGACTTCGAGGTAAATCCTTTTTACTTAACGAAAAGACAGTCGCGTCTTCTTCTCCGGGCGAGATCTAATAAAGCGCTAATAAGAGCGTGTTCCACGAGACTCGAAGCATTCGTTGACCCATGCGTTACGATGCTCTTACGACTCCTACGAATCGTTCCGTCGTTCGAGCAATCGCAAGATCTAAATCCATCGATCGCTCTTACTTGCCATCTTCTCCTATAACATTCGGGACGAAACGATACGCGCGAAGTCACACGAACGAGTTCAACTCGAGCATGGCTTTGTCTCTGCGTCTTCGACTTTCGTCTCAAGCATTCCGCATAAATCGGATTTCGTTTCGAACTTCGGCCGATTTCATATTTACGTAGTCCACGCGTGTGAATGGGTGCTTTGTTCGTGTGTGTCGTCAGTGTGATATTCGACGCGCACTGATCTTCGTTGCGTTCTCATGCTTTCTACGCGTCGTTTCGCGAGAAAAGAGAGAAAGAGAGAGATTAGCTCTTTTAATCATGAACGACAAGACCACTCGTCTTTAAAAACGTCGGCAGTGGGATTGGACATAGAAATATCTTCTATGTGAAAATGTAATGCGATTGGACACCTCTTTCATCAAATTTCGTTCTATGTTACCACCAGAGACATGCTATTACATGCTCACCCTCTCTCTCTCTCTCTCTCTCTC
>JAITYT010001327.1:218297-228757 GCA_025433975.1 Liostenogaster flavolineata
CAGTCCGTTACCGAAAGTCAAACGTGACGATGGAAGGTAGATCGCGAAAGATCGTCCAAAAATCGGCGATTTTAATATAATTCTCGGCGGCTACCTTCCCCGTCCAATACTTTCCACGCATTTCAGTTCTTCGAGAAATCATTAATACTACGGATAAATAAATAAGGACTAAATGATAAACCGGATAGTAAACTATTAATATCTTACTCGACTCGCCTGACTCGTCAATCCATTGACCTATTTTATCGATCATTTCTTCGTCCAATCTTGATCGTCGAGATCCAGTCTACGCGACGTGATGCTTCTTGGCCGCGGGTACAAGGGGAAGATCGTGATTCTTCGTGGAAAAGCGATTATTCGCCTTGCCTCGTACCTATCGGTTTCTCGACGCACGATCTCGGCTGGCTCTATCCTGGCTTGACCTACTACAGGCAGTAGAAAAGTCCGTAGACGAAGCGCCCTGACGATTCTCGCCGCTCGACGCCGGGAAGAGGATTCGCCCTTATTCGCGCGCATCGAACCGCGCCGTCTCTCTTTGCCTTTCTTCGTCTCTTTCCTTCCTTCCATTCGTGTCCTTTTACCTGTACCCTCGTTGTCGGAAGAAGGAACGCAGCGACGAGGATGCCCCGGAGGAGCCCTCGCGAGGTTTCGGCGCGTTCCATGGAAATCGTACTCTTCCTTTCGGCTACGCTCCGCCGGACTGTCTTTCTACTTCCTTACGTGAAGTATCTACCGAGTACGACCATGAAAAGGAGCGCCATCAGGACGGATACGCTCGTCCTCGCGGTGCTGCCAGCGCTATCCATTCTGCACTCGTTGTAACTGTAAGCGCTGCAGGATACCTGCAACCGAAAATAGGGCGCGCCTCGTCAGAATTACGTTGGCGATCATTAGGACGATAATTACTACGTAGGATTCGGGTGGGAGAAAGTTGTAATATCGAACGACTAGATAATGAATTCTTCAAAATTGAACGGAAATCATATTTTAATGCCCTTTACGGCGAAATCCCATTTAATCTGAATCTCCGCTTCCAATAATTTTATGTATGAAAATTTTATGAATTTTTAGCAGTCCGCGCGTAATCAAGGAAATTGATAAAAATCGTTCATTTCCGTTTCTTTGTTGCTTTTTATCCTTTTCAAGCCGGCGAAATTAAAGGAAATTTGCCTTTGTCGGACAACAAATAATAACGAAGAAATCGATCGATCTAGTTTCAACGTAACGATTTTCATGCTGGAAACGATTCGTTAAAATAAATCCCCTGTAACAATTGGGTTGGAATTACAAAAAATCGGTTATAACGATTCTTTTCTGTGGATGAGGAAATCGCAAAGCATCGAATGGAAGAAACGATAGTGTGCCATTCGAAACGAAATATATCAAGATATAAATGGAACGAGAAGAAATGGTAAGGTAGGAAATTCTGGCCTTCGTCGTTGTGTTATTTTTAACCTATTACATTTCGGGTACTAATTTCCCGCACTATCTCGCAGTCCTTATCTCTTTATCGAATTTGTTATTGGACCGATCTATTTTCTGAACAAGGCAAGTAAATTATTAGATTAACAAGAATTATCGAATGGAATATCTATCCTTATTCGAACCTCGTAAATTTCACGTTTCTACGTATTTCCGAGAAAATGGATTTAAGTTTCGCAATATTCTCGCTTCGTTATCGTTATTGCTCTAATTGCGAGTCTGTTTTTAAATCGACTTTCTCGAGTACAGTAGAATCTATTTTTGTGCGGTAGATAGGGGCCGCATAAAAGAAATCGCACAAAAACAGGTTCCACTGTAAAGCTGATTTTTACGAGCTTTCCGTAACGCTAAGTCGAGAGTAGTTGCGAGGTGCGTCGAAGAATCGTATTTAAAAATATATTGTATCAACTTGAAATGAAAATATATACAAAAAATTAAATAATTTCAAAAGATAAAGCGTTCGATCGACCGCGAAGAAAGATCCAAAGAGAAATGTGAAGGATAAAATATGTCGAATGCAAAAGAAGACATTTCAGCTATTATTCACCGAACTTAGGTCAATTTTAATTTCAATATTTTCTTGTATATCAAACGCCATCGAGGATCTATTCAATATCTTCTTTCGCCAAATAACATCGCGTGCGCTTCGTTTACAACACGATCGAACATCGAGACGAACGAAAAACGAAAAAACGATTCGTCGTGAGTTTCTCGTGAACGATGGCAACGACAAAGTGCCAATCAAGATATACGTATAGCCTCACTCTCATAACAATCTACGGGAGAGGATGCTTAAAATAGACATATATTTACCTTCAAGAGCGAATTCGACATTCTGTCAAGAAACTCCTTTGTGAATTGTGCCGTCTCTTCGCCGCATTTGCGCCTCACAGCGTGCTGCGAGCACTCCAGATATTCCTTGAAGACGCTGCAACAGACACATTTAAAAAAGGCCGTTTAGTAATTTTCGGATAGAACGTCAATAGCGACGACGGTGAAAAACCGTGGTAATTTTTACGTTTCAACGATGAATTCGTTCGATTCGTAGCCACAGGCTTTCAGATCGATACGTTCGATGCCGTAGACGTTTCTCGACTTCTCAAGCGAGCCAAACGCCGAGTATCTGGCACAGCAGGTTAAGAATCGCACGAAACGTCTAGTCGTCGAATAATTTTGTCGCGTTGCGCCTTCGCGATGGTATCGACTGCCAAGGGCAGAAGATTCGCTTTGTATCGCAAAGCAACGCGACCTACGTACGCACGGAAAGCGTAGTCGAACTCGATTTTTATTATTCCTTCACGTTTATTTCTCACATTCGGTAACATAGTAACCCCATAAATTTTGAGCGTTAAACGAAGGAAACGAAAAAAAGTGGACATGATATCGAGTGATACGCACCGTTCGACTCTCCAACGAACGTCGAATAAATCTGACGTTTCTCCTTTTATTTGTTCTCCGCGCTGGCTTTTTTCACTTTTTTCCTTTCGTCCTTTCCAACGAGAATAAGCCGCCTCGATTTATCGTTAACGTTCCGAGCAGTCGACAAATCTAGTCGAGCAAGACGCGACGCGAGTAACGTCAAAGGTCAAAAGGCGACGAATATCATTTAGGCGGGACATACGACTAACGTTCGAAAGCAGAAAGTAGCTTTGTCAAAGGGAAAAAGCTCGCACCCACCTTGCTGTCCCGCTCGATTTTCTAATAATTTTACATTTTACGAGGTCATCCGAGGAAGTAAACTTCCGCGAAACAAAGATCGAACGTAATGAGTCGTTACTCGTAAAATATCTTCAATTTTCGAGGACACCGCAATCGGCGACACGAATGTTTCTTCGTGTAAAGCGAGGCGTTATATCGCTGTAGTATACGCGGCTGCTTTGCCGTCGAAGCAACGACTCGAGGGAACGAATAAATCGCTTTTTCAAGCGCGTCAAACGACGACGAGTCAAAGGAAAACTTGGCGAATTATTATTAGACTGCGTGTTTCCATCATCATCGATATTTCCGTTCTAACTTTGAGGTTAAATCACGAATTCGATGGATATTTGGATGATCGAATGTCGTCTCGACGATATTTTAATCGTAACCTCGTTAATTCGTTGATCGATTATTGCGATTACGTATTTCATAGCCAGCCGTAGGGAGGATAATTTATTGACGAAAAGGATGAGCGAGAAAAATTTCGTTTTAACACCAAACGTACCAAGCAGGGTCAAATGACCCTTTTCAAAATTTACTTTAATTCTTTATATTGCTTACATAAAAACAAATACGTGTTTGATTATTTTATTAGTATGTGTTGTATATTATTTCAGTAATATAACAATTTTTATCTAAAAATCAACGTTTGTTCCGTAAGAGATCATTTGACCGTTTACGGTATGATTAGGTATACGAAAAGACTAATACGTTTAATACTAATTCTTTTATTGCCAGCGGCCCTCGTTGGATGTGCGAAAACTGTCACTTTTTTGACATTTTTTAATTTCTCTTACAAAAATTAATTGACCATCATAAAAACGTACCAAAAGAAAAAAAAACTAATTTTTTTTTTCAATAAGGAATACTATTTTATTTCTGAAATCAATTGAATTTCTGAATTCAATACTGAAACCTTGGAAACTGCCTGAAAATAGCCTTGGAAGTCTTCGCACATCTCACCCAAAATGGGCTGACAGTAAAAGGGTTAATGCACGACTACATCGGGTAGCAATTTTCGTCGAAATAGGGAAAGGAAGAGCGATGGCTATTTTTTCTTTGAAAAAAATGTACAAAAGCGAAGGTGATTTCTCTCCTACGTTCAATTATTTTGAAACATCGCGATAATTAGACGCGCGTGCGCATACGTACGCTTCCATTTCCGCGAGTAACTCACGGAAAGCGTAAAAGTGCTGAAATCGGCGAGGAATTGTTACGCGTGACCGTTCCAATATCGAGTGGAAAGTAGAAACTTAACGCGAGCTTCTCTTTCTACGCTATTTCCGTAGATATATTTTACAGCACGATGTTTCAAACAACCACACAGGGTTTCGAGTTGATAGATGTACACAGGGTGTAATGTCATTAGCCTATCTCTGCCACGGTCTGCTGCAGCTTTTGAACTTGTGCGCCATCCCATAAAGGAAGAACAGAAAGAGGAAGAAAGAGGCGGCGAACGGTCGCGTGAACGTTGGCAAGAGAAAAATATAAACACACGCCTAGAGTAAAAAGAACCTGGCTGCAACGTTACAAGCACACGCGCGAGACAAAAGAAGAAAATTTCGTTAATTAAGCTTATACGAATGAATCGCCGGCGTTACCTAAAGGTTTTTTTATTCGTTTTATGAATAATACCGAGTGTCGTACCGTGTTATTTCTAGTTTCTTCGAAATTACGCGTCGCGTAGATCGTCGTTCACTTCGAACGATACTACTTTTACCCCTTCCAGATGAACGGACGATTCGGCCGTTCGAGGTATTTCATCGACTTTCTACTCGCAAAAGGAAAAGTAGGAATTAGATTTTCGAATATTTCCCAAATCAGGCTCCGTAATTTCGCCTAGAAGCGAAACCGACCAAGAAACTGCATTTCGTATTTTCGTAAATTCAATCTCTACTTCGATCTTCTCTCCTTTCTCTTGAATCATTCGGTTTGGTAACGATGTCGCGCACAAAATCACAAGATATTTGTTAGACACGTAAAGAAGAAACGGATGAACCAATTAACGTCGTGAGATAATGCACTATCACGTCATTCACGCACTTACACTTTCTAATAAAGCGAATGAAAATGCGACACAGCTAAATTTCGCGGTATTGCGTGTTGACACATGATGGTCGAACGATCCACTTAGGAATGGAAATTTTAGAAACGGCGGTGTTTACGAGGATGCGATGCAATGTCAAGGTCGAATTCGCGAATTTCCTCGCATAGACGTAAAAGCACGGTTTAACGACGAAGGAGAAATCAATGTGGGACAAAATAATTCGCGAACGTGAGAAAAATTGAATTCGAAGCTCGATCTCATTCTTTAACGATTCTTAGAAACTTGATCGATCGTATGATTATTTACACGATTGAAATAATTTGCCAGTTCTTACGGAAATACGCCGTGAAAGTTTTGTTTCCTTTACGATCCACGTTTCTGTTTGCTGCACTCGTAATTCGAATAATACGCATAGTTCGGAAAAAATAAAGATCGATCTCGTTTCACGAGAACGGCGATCAACGGTAAGCAAGAGATAAAATGAAAATCAGTAAGCAAAGAAAATATTCCGTTAACTCAACTGATTCGACCGTCTCTACTGTCGCGTGTAACATTCGTTAGCATCACCATAAGTAAACGATATCGAATCGATGCTGGTTTCGGTCGTGGTATTACGTAGTCCGTAAACAGAACTACGCATATGACGGTAATTGGTAATTGCGGACTATCGTAGCTTACGAATACCGACAATGTGAGAAATTTGTAGTAGATAATAATTCGTAATGATGAACGAATTAGTAATCATCGGCCAGTGATTTCGTTTCGTGTACGTGAGTGCGTCGAGTGATTGTCTCGGCAAACAATTTCTATGATGCGATGCATATTATGCTAAAATATTATTTACAGCAGACAAGTTGAGTCGCTTAATCATCTTTTATGCACTTTTCGTGGTTGGGATCACCGGTGTTATTTAAACAAGTGAATCGAAAAAATATTTCAATTTCCGACTTTTGGATGAAATTAGCAATGCATTTAGTACGTTGTTTTAAATGACAAAAATTATATATGATAAAATTGACATTTCTTCGGCTGTTTACAGAAAAAAAACGTCGTCGCAAATTTAAAAAAATGCCGGGAAAAAGCACGAGATGTAAGAGGATTTTACAATTTATTCTACTACAAGCAATTCTACCATAAAATTAGTAACATATTATGCCGATTGTATTGGTTCAGCTTTTCTTTGCCTAGAGTGCTTCAATAAAATTCATCAGTATATTTTTTTCTGATAATAAAATTATTTTTACATGTATCTTCAAACCATTATAATATGTTAATTTGTCAGTATCGATAATTATTCGAATTACGTATTTTTACTATTGATCGCATCGACGGTGACCTTCACGGCAGTCAACGTGTTAATCAAAGCGTCGTGACGCGTGGCTGACGTTTAACGTCGTTTAAATGTCGTTGCCTCGTTGGACGCGTTATCGCGCTTCAAAACTGCACGATCGTCTTTTATACAGGAATAAAAGCAGGCGATAATATTCGCGAATAATGGGAGCGTTATCGCATCGAAATAAAAACTCCTTTCTGCACGTGGCGCGTACAGACTCGACTCGACGATTTTCCTTCGAGAAAAATTTCGTCGTATACACGAGGATACGCGGACTCGCAACGTTCAATTTTCTCGATATCCGTTTGAGAACAGAGAAGAAGCGAACGTTCGAACAAAGCAACGCGGCGAACGGCAATCGAGGAAGGATTCGTCTCGAGGCATATTCGTTTCCACTTACCAACAGACGGATTTGATCGACTTTTGTGTTCCGCCGGTGTGGTTTCTCCTCTCGATTTCCTGAGTCGTCCTCTGATATCTTTGATAGCAGAGTTCGTACTCGTCCTTGACCTTCTGCATGCAGGGCGCGTGTCGCAGAAATTCTGTAAAACATCAATTTGAAGAATACGGTCGATTAGAATCTTACGTGAGTACCCTTAGCTCGCAATTAACTCCGAACCGTTTCTACGAGAGGACGAAGCTTACGAGTGCACCGAGGGACATTTTTACGTCTCTTTATTAAATTTTCTTTATAATCTGCGAAGATAGATCGAAAGGAAGAGTGGAAAGATTATGTCAATCGGAAGAAGGAAATGAGCGAGCCTTTTCCATTAACTCGGACAGTCGATATCCGAGTCGTTAGTATTTAGCCTCGCTCGTCTACCGATCGTGAAAAGACATCGATTTCGCGTCGATTCCCGAGTTTTTGCGCGTGGATTCACACGACACGAGATTGGAATAGTTTCGAATTAATTTCTAGATTTTCATCGCAAATTACGAGTCAAGTCCCAATAGCGAGCCTAACTTTATTCCTCGACGTCGAATTTCAAAAGGAAAATTCTTCGATCGTGCTGAAGTTACGCACGGGTGTATCCAATAACGTCGTGTTTTACGCGCGATAAAGCGCGATAGATTTATTTCTACGCGTAAAAAGTTACCGTTGCACGACCTTCCAACCACGTAGTCACGATTCCGGACCGCTTCGCGAAACGAAGCGAATAAAAAGGAGAAAAAGGGAGCCAAGAAGAGGCGTATATATACCGAAATGACTTTATACATTAAGAACTCTTCGTAAGTCTCTTTTCTCGCAGCGAATCTTACGTCGAGATAAAGGGAAGAGAAAGAATTTTCATTTTTACCCACGGAAAATCTCTCATTGCCCTAAGGAAATTCTCGAAGAGACGCGCGAGCTTTCACGAATCGACGGATCCGACTCGATCGTCTATCGACGACCCACGAACGAGAATATTCACTCGAGTCGCGATCGTACGAAACTTCGCCCTCGCTTTTAGCGTGGCAACGCATTTTAGACGGTGTCTCGGTTACCTAGCGCTAATCGTCGTTCTGGTTCCTCGATATCGACGCGATGCTGCTGTAAGTGAGTCGCTGGAGAGGGAGAGAGAAAGAGGAGGTTAGATAGAGGCAGAAGGGTTGGGAGAAAGCGCGAGATATAGGAAAGAGGTCAGAGATAGCATTGGACTCAATAATGCATTCGGCACTCTCAAGATTACGGGAATATCACACGTGTATAACGCTTTCGAAATTCGTGCGAGCATCGCTTTGAAAGAGGTGGAAGTATCTCGGGAGAGGTTAAAGGCCTAGAGAGTATTTATTGATTTTGGGAATTTTATCGTCAAGTATGCCCACGCTCGTTGCGTTAATAAGGAGTGTATTCTATCGGAAGAAGTGAGACGCAATAGCGAGTCTTTGTTTTGTTCTATTTATTATTATTATTATTATTCTTGTTTAATGAAAATTCGGGAGGATAAGTGTACGAGCTGGAAGGAGGAATTGAATGGTATACGAACTTTCTCTAACATAGATTAAGTTAGGGATTGAGTTAGAAGTTAAGTGAAGTAAAACTAGTATCAAACGTAAGTTCGACGTAAGGAAATGGGAAACTGATAGGGGGATGTAAAAGATGTCTGTAAATCTTAGGGGACCAGAGGAATAAAGATCTACTATTCTCGCTACTTTTATTCATCTTCTTACGCGAGTAGTTTACAACTGTCCAGCAGGGAGCTTGAAGGGATTCCGACCAATAGAGAGTCAAGAGATTCTAACTGATCGACCTTTCGCAATCCAACTATATCAAAATTTCACCGAACTATAGACGATATGGCAGGATACTTTACAAAAATGCAATCGTTTCATTGACTTACAAACTAAGAGCGTAAGCGATAATTAGTACGGGGACACCCATAGATGGAAGTGAAAGTTAAAAAGTAGACCTAAAGTGGGGAAATACGTTTTCATCGTTTAGGAAAAGATTGTCACGTCTTGCGAATTTGGAAGCAATTACGAGGATGTCCCAGGTCTAATCTTATATCGCGAGTTTTCCGCTTCTTACGAATTAGACGAAGATTTATGGCAAGCGCGACCTTAAAGTAGGGCGCGAGAAGCACATTTCGTTAACCGGAATATCCTATTTTTACTCGTGACGAAAAAAAAGGCGATGACACATAGACTTGGAAATATTTTTAGAAGGAAACCTAGGACGAATTAAATCGGCGCGATCGAGTGCATGCTGCGACAGGTCACTTACCGTCCTGGTAGGGGCCATCTTGACAGATTTCCTTGATCACCTTGTTGGTGGCGGCGTACATCGAGTTGAAGTGCTCCCTTTGCTTCGCCTTCATGCATCCGATCGTATAATTTCTGATACAATTTATACCGGCCTCGAAATCCCTGCAAAAGCAAAGGGAAAAATGGTTTTCCTTTAAAAAAGAATCGTAAATAAATTGCACGAGTCGAAAGGATAAACCGTGCTCGGTGTGGGACGTTTCAAGGATCGAGTAGAAGTCAGGGAGTGCATCGATTGACGTACAAACGATGGAATAGTGTATGCAATGTGTTTCGTTTATAGCGCGCTTATCGTATCTCTTGGTGTGCGTTTGTAAAAACGACGGTACGTCGATTGTTTTTCGCGTGACGTCGATTCGGCGTCGTTTCAGAGTTCCGCGAAAGAATGGAGATCCTTCTTGTACGCGCGTATTCGCTTCTGAAAAAGTACGATTACGACTGAAAGCGGTGCACGTCTCGAGTTAAATGGTTATTTCGATTTTCTCGTGTCACGGACAGATCTTCACCGCAATAATAGTTTCCCGAAGTTTCGTTGAACTAACGAAAACTCAATCTTTCTCGTAACGCTACGATACAAAGCGAAGCAGTGCGTACGAGCATTTAATTATTACTCGCGACGGATATATTAGTTATCGATAGTTTAATTTACATCGAACGCAACGATGTAGATGTAGAGAATACTTTACTTAACGCAGAGAGAACAATTTTATCGCGTTATTGAAGAATGGGAACGAGCGCGTTAAAAAACAAATTAAAAAATGTTCAAAAGTAAAAATAAAATCGATCCGACGTGAGACTGATTTTTGCGATATCTCGTCGACAAGAACGGTCGACAAATCGTATCGATTGCTTTTCTATCTCTCCGATGATTTGTTAAATATTAAAAAAAGACGAACGATAGCGGTGCTGATCTACGGTCGCGGTACCATAATTTATGAAAAACCGTTTCTCCATCGCGTACAGCGAATGCGCACCTCCTGCTTCTGTGCATGGCAGCGCTACCAGATAGGTTGCATTTAAATTTAAGATTTCAATTCCAATCCCGAGCGCAAGAAAACCCTCGAAAGGCGCCTTATCCGAAGAGATAGAGATACAGATATCCGAAAAAAGAGAGCAAGAGAGAGAGAGAGAGAGAGAGAGAGAGAGAGAGAGAGAAAG